>LPNX010269915.1:170072-215417 GCA_001517045.1 Pseudotsuga menziesii | reverse complement strand
ATATATAAACAAAAGCTATCAGTTTCCTAGTTGACTAGCATTACCTTATCCACAGAAAAGGAGGATAAAGTAGAAAAAGCAGAATTTGTTGTAAAGCAATGCTACTAATTCTGGATTTTTGTAAAGTGGTCAAGATCAACCGAGAATCAGAAATAAATCATTCTTGGGATATAGATGGAAAGTGTTGACTCTAAGGTGCAAGTGGATGCCAGCTATATAAGCTAGTGGGTAGGAAATTAATCAAATAATGATTAATTATTTTATGAGTGGGTTTATGATATTCCAACATGTCACTATAGTGATGTTGTGTACCTTTCATCGCTATAGCAATGAAATTCCGTGATATAGATATGAAAGACCCATAACATCACTATAGCGACGAATGGTCAATAACATCGCTATAGTGACGAAATCCTCAAAGCCTCAATTTAATCAAGCAATAAATTGAAACTCATTAAAATTTCTTTACTATATAGATGATGTTTTGGATTAGGGTCTTTATGAAATGAAAGCGTTAGAGAAATTTCCTAGTGGTGATAAATTTTATGAGAATTACTAGTTTCCTAGACTTAAAATTGATTATTAATAATATTTGCATATCATTATATAAATTCAAGTGTCATTTTTAAAAATAAAGGCTAACCAAGTATACTTTAATTTATTGATAAAGAAATTGATGGTTAACAAGTTATCTAGGGCTATATATTGCATGGAAATATGTAAATGGCGTGTTTCATGGAAAGTTTTGAATTCCAAAAAATTGGAAGGCTTATATAACTTTGTACATGCATTTGATTAAGCTAGAGTAGACTACAAGCATAATGTTATAATGAAGTATTTTTTTTAGATTCATTGAATCATCTTCAACTATATGCATCTTTTTTTAATTTAGAAGTATCGTATTTAGAGCCATTGAATCATCTTCAATTATATGCATTTCTTCCATTTTCAAGTGCCTAAGCTTTTTTTTTAATAACAGTTCTTCTAAAACTTTCCATGTGGCATTTTGTCTAGTATATTTATCAAGATTTTTCAACCAATTAAAAAATTCACAATAAAAATAAATACTTGCTCCAAAAGGATGTTTTTCATTTTACTTTTCCATCCTCAACCATCCCATGTGATCAATTTCATCTTTATCTTTATCTCCTCTAAACATATGCATTACCATTGGTTCTTAATTGAGGTCTAATAAAAACCCTCAACTTCCAACCTCACAATTCTAAAATTGATGATCCCAAATAGTGATTTTTTTCTAGTATATTCTCTTGTGTTTAGTCTTTTCAACCACTTTTCAATCACTTAAATTAAACCTTCTAGTCAAAATTTCCACTAATTTTAAATTAGCACGCCTTTTAAAACCTTGATTTGGAGATTGTATTGTTGACCAAACTTGCACATAATGGAACTCTAAAATTTTAAACTATAGTAGCTTGATATGCCTTCTCTGCAATGCCACAAGTTTAATCAAATTCTGATAATCCAGTTAAAGATATGGTAACTTACTCAAAACTTGTTGAATTTAGGCCTTCAGGGAGAGTGAGATTGTACACCCTACAACATGTCCATTTTTTTGGATCTACTTCTTCAATTTGGATGCATAACACTATTGTATTTCTTATTTCCAATGAAACTAATGGAACTCAATTTGGATTTCTCTAGAATCATACATGAACTTTTTAACAAGAACACAAGTTTGATACTAGTTTATGAACAAGAAAATAAACCCTAACTTACACACCATATAACTCCAAAATGATAGTAAACAAAAAAATTAAAATTTTACCATAGGTACTTCGACATTTCTTCTCATTGTCTTGAAATTTTCAATATCTAAAGCTTTCTGGAAAATATTCCAATGAAAATGTAAGTATGACTTTTTAATAGGGATCCCACCAAAAATCATAATCCCTAAAACCAAATATTATGTACCAAATAGTTAAAAGAGAGTATTAACCAAATTGCACAAAGATGTGGGCATCGAACACAACTCCAATATAGATAAGAGAGATGAGTTACACAATAAATCCTTAAATAATTGGAGAATCTCCTCCAAATACCTCAATACATTCATATATCTCAATCACAAGTTCCTCTTAATAATGACTACATGACCTTTATATATACCCATTCACTCATTGCACATCTGGGCCTTTCATTAGGCTAACAATTATTAGATATGCATTTACCCCATTACATATACATTTAGTCCCACATATACCCCCGTTGAGGTCATATCATTTTCATTTAATCTCATATATACCCCTCTTGGGTCATAACTTTTGATTCAAATCCACCTCTACACACATCCATAAATTTGCTTGAAAGCATTATGGCTTACATCTGGAATGGACACCTTGCCAAACTTGCAAGTTAATGGGTTAACAAAAGGGTGCAAAACGACAAGAAAATTTGGGAAATCCAACCAAAGCAAATAATGGACCTACCCATGATAATTAAAGTTCAAATATGTGTGCCAAGAATAAACATGTGCAAGAATACATACATTATTCCAATTTCCAAAATATAGCAAATATCAAGTTGCGACATCTAATTTAAAGAAAAGGAAAACATACTGTGACTCCAATCCCTAGTAAGGGTTCAAGAAAGTTCCCTTGGCCTCCCAATTCAATGAGAATCCATGTTTTAAAGCCTCCTCATTGACAATTCTTTGAAAAAAAAGAGGGACTAAGACCCCTAGTCACCAAACCTATGTGCCCCTCAAAATACTCTTTCTTGTTGGCAAGGAAAAAATTACAATCCTCAATATCTAATGAAGGCTTGGAAACCATTATTAATTTAAGGATGTGAAGGGATATCAAGCCCCTCATTTTTTGATTCCACTAAAAGCTTTTCTTGGATTCTTCAAAGAAATGGATTTGTGGTAACCAAATCCAAATCCACCCGACAACTTCCAACACCGGGTCCTCAAATGGAGAGACAATATGAAAACTATCTAGAGAATGGTTTACACCTTCAATATAAAAAAACTTACAAACATGCATGGCATTGAAGATATGATTTAAATATTATCTAAATACTGCCACACATCCTTGTTCCATGGAAACCACATTTCCCATTGATGGTTAGAGTGACCACCTTTCCATAGGTTTTTGCAAATGGGGATTGTGATTCCTGGGAACATTTTATTTAATGGCTAAGACACATTTCAAAAATATCAATAATTTTTAAAACAATTAAAGGAAATTAAATGTAAATCAAAGCAGTCCCATGAATAGTTTCATTGCTAAGAAACATTGTGGGATACATGAGCTCTTGAGCAACCTTTTCCTTTCTCCCCTAAAGGACCAATCATTCCTTTTTCAAATTAGAAACGCTACATCTTTTTGGAATTTGAATATTTAGTCATACCCACTCTACCCTCATGTACGATAAAACTATTAATATTTTTCGTGAATCTGTACAATAAGTTCCTATGCCACAAGTTTCATCCAAATATTGCACACACTACCCATCCACACATCTACGAATCGCGATCATACATCCTTCAATTGAAGTTTCCTCATCTATATCCTTCATACTTGTGTTCCTACTCTTTGTATATATGTATAGTGACCATTTCCCCTTCATTTTATTTCAATTTCTACCATGCATGCCCATATCATCTTCAACTCCATCACTCTTTCTCCCCATCATATTAGCCATTCAATAATCTTTTTTTAGAAAATTACAATAAACTCAACGAGAAAAGGTGAGTTCAAATAAAATACAAAATAAAATTTTCCTTCCTATCAAAAACATTTTCGAATTACATGTATGATTTCAAGAATGGTTGGTGCAAGAACCAACAAGAGTTGTATCCCATTCAAGAACAAAAATAAGTATCAACCATGTTACATGAAACTACCAATTACTTATATATCAAGATCTTTCCATAACCTCGTTGACAACTATTGATAACAATGATATTAATTATTTCATTTAAGATAACCATGCCAATCATAAAATTACTAGTATACATATGCCTTAATGTTATCCCTTATATGCCCCACCAATTTTATGAGGACACTTTATTTCTAAGAACATTTGAGGTATTCTAATCTATAACCTACTCTAACATTACAATTGAAGTTCATTATCATGAAATAAATTGGAAAAAATTATTAATATGGAAAACACATTTTAAAAAATCGTAAATTCCATATGTATCTTAATTTTGTAATAATTATAGTGATTTTAATATTATTCTTTTAAATTAAATTCAATTGCTCTGACCAAAAGAGGTTTCAAATAGGTTCCAGTTGCTTTGTTTTACCTTCTCCAGTCTTTGCATGTTAGTAAGTTAGGCATCTCTTAGAAGTCGATGATAGAGGAGCCGAACTAATTGGCCCTCAATACCATTCCTCTTGCACTACATTGCCCATTCCCCTGACTAGTCGGATTGTCACCAAATTAGTGTTATGTATGATCATGATCACAACGTCCTAGATTATTTAAAGTACATACATACATATATGTATGTCATTAGGGAAATAATATTTTAGAAAATCCTGAATCCGAATATATAAAAAGGCACATAAATCCAAACTCTTCAATCTCTTCTTTGAAGCACTCTCCAAAATCTGTCGCCATTGACCTCTTTTCATAGTTAATGGGCACATCAAAATGCTAACGAATTTTGGTTGTGTTATATTTTATGTTTGTTTAAATATATATATTTGTTAATTTTTTTATATTATAATAATATATATTCTATATAATATTTAATGTTTTTATAAAAACATTTAATTTTTTTTATAGATTTTGATGGTGGTTGTGACAACCATTAGTTCTTTGTAATTGGTTTTCCTTATTTAACAAGGAAGGTAGCACATCATGAAAAAGGGTATACCTTACATATTGTTTAGAAAGAGCCAAAGGACTCCTAAACAAATTAGATGTATCTAAGGTGATTTTGATATGTACCAAAAGTATATTTCCTTCCTTGCTTCTTCCGAGAATCCCATTTCCTCCCATCACCATTCTATCTCTCTTCCACTCTACTATGGATATTGCATATAAGGAGACATATGGTACAGGTGCAGATTTTTATGAATAATGGTGTTTCTCGGTTTGGCACTCGATCAATTGAGTGAGTTGTGATTGCTCATTTCGCGATTGGGCATTTGATCGATAGAGTGCGTTGTGACTTGGTATTGAATTGATTTGATTTGAAGAAAAGGTTTGGATAGAAGGTGGAGTAGGCCCTTTTTCACATGTGTTGGTGCACCACTCTCACATTTTGTAATGGACAAGAAAGGTTTGGGGAGGATTTTCTATTGTTGTGAAGGATCAACCACAATACCTTAGCCATAATACCCATTTCAAACCTGTTCATGAACCCTGATTGTGACTTTGTGAGATCCACTCATCCATCCATGGAAGCAATAATAGGGAAATGGAAATTCCAATTGGACTTGATCCATAAATCCTTGATACCCACTTATTCTTCTTCTTTCGATGGTTTGGGGAGATGTATGGGAGCTTTGCAAACATATTCATCAGCATCGACCAAAGAGAATGACGTTGTGGTGTTCAGAGGATGGTCAAGAGGATATGTTGTTTCCGTTAAAGATGCTCAACTTGGTCTCAAGATGACATGTATAGAGAAACATGGCTCTCTGGGAGGCACTTGTCTCAACGTGGGATTCATCCCCTCCAAGGTATCATTACTTTTTACCATTCTATAGTCTGTTATTTCTACTATTAATTTTTTTAGAGAAGCCGTAATTAAATTTAGCCATGGTGGGATTCAAAACTTAAACCCCTCTATTTAAATATCAAACATACATAGATGCAGTGATCTCTCCCCCTTGAAATAATATCTCTGCCACCCTCATGTCAGTGTATTCCCATGAAATACTCTCTCTCATCCACCCTCATTGTAGTGGATATGATCAGATTAAAAATTCATATAATGTGATAACAATTTGGTCCATTTATGATATTGTATGGATCTCTATATAACTATGGTGATGGCACTCTTCTCACAAATTGGCGTTATGCTATGTTTTGTAGAGGAAGATAGTGCACTTCTCCGTGAGGTATGTTTAGATAAAAAATAAGCTCACAACCTTTTCTAATAATAGAATCCAACACGGTTGTTCTGATTGCCACTTGGTCAACATTTTTTCTTTGTTTCTTCACAACCCACTTCATTTATAACTGTCAAGAATGATTTTTGTAGTCCTCATATGTAAGCTTTGAATATGCTTCTGCATTTTGTGATCAATTCTGGATAGGTCTTACATTTTCTTTTCTGCACAAATAGTCCATATCTAGTTAGTCAGTTTTTTCACATGACTAGCCTTGCATGAGAAAGATGATTAGGTGGTTGTATTTCATTTTCTAAAGATTACTCTGAATTATGTTTTTTGGTAATGGCCTATAAACATGCATTCTTCTTGTTCAAGTTTTTTATACCTATGAGATTATTTATTTCTTTTTTTTCCTTTATATTGAAAATTTTCTTGATATTGTTTGTCTTTTCTTGATATTATCTGCCCCTTGTGGTGTAGTGTTAAGTAGGAGGGCTTGTCATGACAATAACCTGGTTCAAAAATCGGTAGTTGTGATCCTGTGATAATAGGGTTGACCATGTATTCCTGAGGTGTGAGTTCATGTTAATGCAATAAGCAATGGTTCTGTAGAAATGAAGAGGTCATATCGTTGGTGACTTTGACAGAAGAGACTAGGCACTTCAGTGGGTGGCCTCAAAGTGAAAGGTGATCCTGTTATAAAGCAAATATTCTAATGAGTTCCACTTTATCTAGTAAAAAGGGGCTTGACCAATCCTCCAAAAAAATTCTTCATATTAAAAATCATCATTTTTGATAGTGGCATAGGGTATTTTCACTTTGAAGATTGTTGTTTAGAAAATGGTAAGAAAACATGTATTGCAATTGTTGTTTAGAAAATGGGAAGAACACATATATTTCATTCATTATAGCTTTTGATGCCTTCCCAAAGTGTTTTATATAATACTGTTATCATTTCCTAATTTGTAACAAAGACGTGTTTTTGCAAAATGGGCGGATGCCAATTATTGCTTTTATTGTAATCGTTTTCTTTTAAGATAAATACGTTCTAGTTCTGGTTGAATTATGTCTAACTATAGCCAAGGTCTTTCTTATAGTTGCTGCAAATATTTCCAAATGCGAACATGAAACACAGTAAATTCCATATTTATGTCAATGGATCCTGTAAGTGGTTATTCTTCTCATGGACATTGAAATTTCTATACAATAACATAGGTAGCAGAGTTTACCACCTTTTGTGGAGTTTCATATAGTTTGATTTGTATTTAAGTTTGTACATAGTTTGCTTTTCTTTGAATAACCCTTTTGTTTTCTATGAACTTTGGAATCACTTTTAATGAAGTTTTCTTATTGGTCCTCAATACCATTCCTCTTTCACTTTGACCTCTTGCATGGATTTTATCATAATTGTGGTAGTTCAGTCCATGGGGATTGAACTTGGAAACTTTTTTTCATACTTGTTTTCCATAATTAGTGTTTTGTGATTCCGTGGGACTGACCTTGTGACATTTTACATGCATGTGATCATAAATAGTTTTTTTTTTCTTCAGTCCACGGGGTTTGAACTTGTTGTCACATTCTGACCTTTTTATGTGCAAATTTTTTTTTCATGGGATTTGGTGGTTCCATGGGTATTAAACTCATGGCCTTTGACATACATGCTTATCTTAGGTGATGGGATTTGGTGATTCCTTAGGTATTTTACTTGCAATCATTTTTATGTATATATTGTAAATGGGGATTATTTTGCATTATAATTGATTAAAATTTTATTAAAACTTTAGAGATTAGAGTCATGGTCAATTTTTTCAAACACCTCTCCATGACACTATCGAGAGGACCTTGTAAACTAGTTATATGTTGTAATATTGGGGTGTATTTCCTTTGTAAGGGTCGAGGGTGTGCTGCATTTTTTAGGGTGGCTTATGCAAGAAACTTATCTAACAACCCACTTTTGATTATATTTTATAGAGAGAGAGATTCTTGTGGTGTAGGCTGCTAGTATGAAATAAAGAAAAGACCAAAAGTAAAACAAAATCATAATTAATTACATGTGGTGGTTGGTTGGACTAATTCAATCTCTATTTGCATAGCCTCTAAGGGGTGGGGTGGACCATCCTATGTTGCATCTCTCTTAACGATTTGCTTTTGTGGTATGTCATCTTTTTCTCCTCGATGTCTTTTCACTCACTACCTTTGAATATTTTCTCCCATGCAATGTCCTATAGTGATGACTCCTTTATTAAATGGATATATGATTTGCAACAAATAAATAAATGTAACTCCTGCAAGTTCTAAAGATAATGTGAGAGAATCTTTATTGAAGCCTACAAAGCTCCAAAATGCATGAAAAATGTTATCTTCTCTTTGTGTATGAAACAAAGAGAAAATAATCTATTAAATTCTTTCTATTTTATTTAAAATCAAACAAATTGAAAATATGGATTTTGGTTCTCTTATAATAAAAAACTTGAAAGACGAAATCCATAACATTTCGCAGTCCCGGGGCTAGGCATCTCTGATTCAATATCAGTTCAATTTCGAAGTTTAGAATGTGTTGGTTTTACACAAACCAGCTCAAAAGTTCATAAAAATTGTATCCATGCTTCTCTTCTATGATATTTGAATATATTTTGACCTTTTAGGGATGTTACAATGCCCAAAACTGAAAAAACAAAGCCTCTTATGCGCTCAACATCCATGGTTTTTCTTCTAATCAACTTAATCATGGAAACATTACCTCCCAAATACTATGATTAAGATCACATACAGATACCCATACAAAATAAGGGTAATAGACCTCATATAATGATTGGTTGGTTCCTTTTATTAAGAATTGTTTCCTTTTATTAATTAGACTTCATCAATGTCCTTGATTTCTTGAATCCGTTTGTATTGTTTTTTATTATTTCCAACATTTAGTACTCTCTTAAATACTAACGTAAAACTAGACAATAACTCTCAAACTAAATGTCATAAGAAGAATACTTACATCATGCTTCATTTAGCTTGTTGACAATTTTTATCAATCTTTCTTTATCACTCAACACTATACTAATAACTATCATGCTTTCCGCACAATCACTTTATAAAGATTATTGAAATATGATAATTCCAACAAATGCATTTTTTCTCTTTTGCTTCAACAGATAAAAGCTCTTTTGTCCCTACTTTCTTTGTTGGAAACCTCATAAATTCATATAGTTAATCACATTCATTCATATACTACTAAATCCTTTGATGATCCTTATGTAAAAATTTGCAATGCCATGAAAAGTCCCAACCGCTATTGCACTAAGATGTGTAGGCCATTCAACATAACCTTCCCCACATTTTGATCATGCACAACCTTCCTAGGTGATTGCCTAGGTTGAAATTTTGTAGTGATTTGAATTTTTGCATATATCCCTTTAGTCCGCATTCTGGAATTTGGGAAAAAACAATGTTCATTTGATGCTTTGTATGTCTCAATTGGATTCTACAACCAAAAATGTTATGTTTCTAGCTTGCTAGACATATTATACAGGTGCACCTCAATAAACTGTAGTTGTAGCATGAAGGAAATTATCTAGAACGGTCTATATATTTTGATATACAGACTTTTTAAGTAAAATGTTCTGTTATGTTTCTTTTTAGTGGTTCATTGTCGTTCCTTGTGTGTTGTTGAAACTGTTTAGTGATTTTGATTTCTACACATTGATGAATTGATATTATGCATGTATCTTCTTAGAGGATTTATGGATTGAGATGTATCTATATGTAGAGGAAATCCTTATTTAGCATGGATTTATATTGGTATGGAAAAGATGAAAAGACCGTGTTCATAATATAATTTAAAATTTGAACTTCTCTTCCCCTGAATTTCCCTCTCTGTGTGAGGCCAGGGTCATTGCTGCAAGATTCCCATTGCAATGCATTTGTCAAATGGATAGTTTGTACGCCAAAAACAGATCACCATTAAAGAAATACATGACATCAGAGGTATTTAACACTGAGATGGATGATATTCATAAATAAATATACATGCCAGGAGGAACAGAGGAGAGTTAAATGGTGTGAGGGTGGTCAAATTTATCCCTTCGTGCCACCACACAATGAAAAACAATGCCTAACTGTGGCTATGATCAATTTAAAGGAGACCAATTCCTAAGAGCCTCCTACTAATGGATGGGGCCTAGGTCCACTATAAGAGATGACAAGATCTCCTACATAACCTAATACAACACCGTAAATGATAAAAATGATACCTAACCCAGCAACAATTGATTGAGGCATGAAACATAGACAATTAGTTTGAGGGATTGATCATGACAAGTCCTACATAAACTCAAAATACTTAACTACCACCAAACTCAAGATAACTCACCAAACTTTATTATAATAGACTACGATATCTAGTACAAAAAATAATAAATACTTAACTAATCCAGTTAACAAAACCAAACTTTATTACAATAGACCACGACCATGATATATCCTACTTATAACGAAAAATACTTGACCACTCAAGTTAACCCACAAAATTTATAAGTGCCTACACAAAACTCAAAATACTTAACTATTCAAGATATGGAAATAAGTATTTATGCAATAACTGTTAGCTAGAAATAACTATAAAGTGACCTCATTGTACTCTATTATGAGTGCAATGTATTATAAATAAAGATCAATACAATGTGATGTTAAAAACATTTTTGTGTTCTTATCGCATAGATTGTGCATGAATATTTGTAATGGTTGTATTGCTTTTTCATAAAACATAGGTTGATTACAATTTTCTTTCAACCTATTTTTGTCAGTGGTGTGAGTCACCTAGAAAATGATATAGTGATTTACATGAGGGATATTAGACCTATAAGGTGATTCCCCCACTTTTAAAGTGCCGAGAGATTCCCTATATATATCTTGGGGTCACCTAGACATGCTCCACCACTTGAGTCTTGTTATAGGGGATGTATCTTTTTCTCGGCTCAAATTGAGAAAATAGGGCGGTATCATTATGTTTATCTCTTCTAATAAAGACTCTTGGCCCTTGTATGATAAGGGAGCTTCAATGTAGATAATCTAGCTACCCTCGAGTATAATCCAACCTAACCCTCTTATCCGAAATTATAATGGTTGATGATGGTTCCAGCTTCTGTTTCCAATGTATATTGGTTACTCTTATTACATAGGATTGGTCTCTATTTCATTGTACCTTTTATTTTTATTGTAACTTTAATTTTTGTTTATAGTAGCTTATTTTTCCACTTGGATGGTTGTACTTTTGAGTCCCATTGACCTATTCTAGCCATTAGTTGGCATTAGTGTAATTTATTTCTTTTTTTCTACACAAAATTTTAAAACATTGTTTTGGTAATCTTTTGTACAAATTGATGCATCAATAATACAACTCTTTGTAGTTTCGTTTATCATTTTTACTTCATCTATACATGTAATGCCCCGGTTTTGACCCCGTTGCATTAGATGTATATGATGTATATATTGTAAATGATCATGGTGTGGAGCGAAAGGCCAAGGCCCCGCCATTGATCGGTCATGTTATGTTTTGGATTTAAATTTGTCACCAATGGTATATCGGGGCATGCGGCATATATTATGTTGGTCATCATGTAAATATGCATCTATAATTAATTAAATGAACCCGACCAGCTACGATCACGGCAACTAAATCGAAAGGGGCATGATTTTTCCCAAGGATAAGGATGTGGGGGAATTTGTCAAACCTTGGCCAATAGGATGAAAATCCACGTGTCTTCTTACCTTGTTTTATCCCAACCACTTTCATTGAAGAGTTACTTCTGGTGGTTGAGGCAGTTAATTGCTTTGGGAGTGGGGTGGCAGGGCTGTCAGTCCTCACCCACATGCACACTCCACCATGGTTGACTTCACTATGGCTAGGAAAAAGGACTTCCTTCCCTCACGCAGGAAATTCCACTCTCCCTACGATTTTGTCTATTTCTCCTCACGCACAGGCTCTGGGCGGTTTGGTCTCAGGCATACATTTTCTTGGCTCCACGAGTTGTTGAACACCCATGCACTGCAATTTCACGTCCTCCCTATGGTTGTTCACCTTCACGCACTTCCAATTGTTTGCTCATTGTTTTCACGCACAGGAATTTTCCTGGTTTCACCCACACAGGTTTTCCCCTGCGGATTTGTGGATGGTGTGGGTGGATCCTTTTCTCATGGGTTGATTGGTGGCTCTACGTTGCTGTTACTCATGCAGCAAGATGGGAGCTGTTGGTTACGGTCACCCACAATTTCCTGTAGGAGGCCATTTCACGCTCAAGGACTGTGTGTGGTCTGTGTAATTATTACTCACTTGCTTAGCTGTTTAGGAACAGCCTGTGGTTTCTCCATGCTGTGAATCATGGCTGTTTTTATGCCTTGAGGCTGCTGCAGATTGTTTGGATTCATTTTCCTTGTTTAAGCTGTGATAGCTAAATTAATTTCCTAAGTGCAATGGTTGGTCTTCGGACTGTATTGGGAGCAAGGATGGAGGCTTAGTTTTGCTTGATAAACCTGGTGGCTGGAACCACACAGATAGAGCTAGAGGGCTGTCCTTCTTCTCCATCACCCGTGAATAGCACTGGAAGGGAATGCAGGGCCTGAGGGACTGTGTAGCAAAGAAGGGACCGATTCCTTGTGTTGGGTGTGTTTGGGTGTCTTAGAGGTCAGGCTAGTTCTGGTGTAGGTGTTCTTGGCTCTGTAATGAGCTCACCAGCTTAGCAATTTTCCTTCTCCAGCTCCTTAATGGCCTGATAAACCCAACTCTGTTGGCTTGGCTGTGTGTTTTGTATCCCCTTGGCTATGTGTAAGCCTGCTAGTTCCCTTATTCCTTGGAGAAGCATGCCCAGCTCAGGGGTGGCAGCGCTGCTGAGAGATTAAGGAGCACGTTGGCCTATGGTTGGGTGGAACGTTGCCGTGACGTAGCTGGTTGCGGATCAAGTTACTCATAAGATAAGTGCTCTTGTTCATTTCTACTTATGCAACCTTAATTTCTGTTAATGTGAATGATGAACATGTTAAATGGATGTTTGCTTAAATTTATGATGTTTCCGCTGTGCCGGATAGATGTTTGCATTTATGCATGATAAATGTTCATGTGTGTATGTTTAAGCATTCTGTTTATGCAATTTTTATGCCTGTACATGTTCATGGGGCTCTTAGCCTGAGTGTTCGAAGCTTGTAGTCGCGTCCTCTTCGCCGGTCGGAGGCATGGGGACATGACAATACATGTTTCCATGAAATTTCTTTGAGTATTGTGCATTGATAAAATGCAGACCCAAAACTATTTTAGACTAGCAACCAAGGGGTTATTCTAGATTTCTTGTAAATGGTAGTTGGATACCAAACTTCATATATTCAAATTTGTAGCATTCATTATTTTGTTTTGACAAATATATTTTTACTCTTCAAGTCCTTACTTTCAACCATAATTGTGTCCTTAAAAAAACATATAGTTTTGTTGGATTGCTGACTAAAAATGGCTAGATTCTAGGCTCTTATTTTTATACAAAATTTAATTTTGAGTTATGCTAATGATAGGATTTATTTTTATATACTGAGCATATTCTGTTGTAATACAGGGAGAAAAAGTATTGGTTGGGGGTAGGCCACATAGACTTGGGTATACATTTTATGAGTCGACTGTTCTTGGAGATGCAACTTCTAGAATGTTGATTTCCAGGTAATGTTTAATGCAAAAGTACTATCACACTCTGCATTAATTTTCTTATGATAACAAATTGATTTATAACTGAATTCTAATGTACATCAATGATTTCACATTATTCAGGAGGTTTTCAGCTTTGTTGCACCACTTTTCCATTTCAAGAGTGAGGAGGAAGCTATCATACTTGCAAATGATACACAATTCGCTAATCTTTTGTTTGTATATTCTAAGAAACTTCCAGTACATGATGATATTGTATGGTTATTTTGATTATTAATTATGAAAGATAAACTTTCAAAAATGATTTTCATCTTATCATGTCATACAAGTATTTTAATGTCAATCAAGGATGTCACTCTATACATAGAATCATGTTCATGTTTACATGTCATATCCATGCAGAAATTCTAAGCTTCATAATTCCTAGTATATGTATTGCACTCATTTGCAGAACATGTGTTAGTGGGTATTTTTCTTTATTAAGATGAAATTTCTCAAGGTAGTTGAATAATTCATGTGAACTCTTACTGACAATGATTTTCTACTTCATAATAACACCCTAAATAAACTAGAATTCTGATCCCAAATTGTAGACTTTATTTAATTGAAATGCATGTTGTAAATATCTCAAAAAGTTGACATTTAAAGAAATCAACTTAACAACTAGAATTCAAATTCTTAGTCTATAAATTTATCAAATTCACTGGAAACAACACATAACTGTAATAATTTTTAGAAGTATTCCTCTCCTTTAAAACAAAGGATTGTTGATCTTATATAGCCCATGGAAAGTTGAAACTTTCAACAATCTTCTGGAATATTTATCATTCATATAAAATACTTTTGGTGTTGTTGTCTTTGTGATTTTGGTAATGCAATTAATAACAATTATCCTGACATTTGGTCTCGGTTCCTTAAAATACTTGGCTCTACTAATGCATTCATGGAAGCAATGCATCATGTAATGTCTCAGAAGTTGATTTCCATATCATAGATAAATATCCCTCCACATGCTTCAAAATGTGAATAAGTTCATACTGTATCAAGGTAGGTGTTTGAGTCGACTCTCTATTTCAGCCGTTTTTTAGCAGGTTCAGTGATTCCAATGCTCTATATTTTTTCCATTTTCTTATTATTTTATTGAATGATGACTTATTAATTAAATTCCACCTTATAATTGATAACGTTACAGGTATAATATAACTTTTAATTGACATAAACCTATAATATCTATATATCACCAACAATGGATCCATATTGACTCTAGATATATTAAGCACCAAGAGATATCTAAATGAAATTGAAATGCAAGTTTTGTCTGTGTTGCATATTCCATTTAGTTTCATCAAAGTTGTCATTTTCCTAGGTATTTTTTAACAACTTCAAGGTTGGTGGTTTCTATCTACAAATTCAGGGGGCAATTACTTCTTTTTGTTTCCTATTATGAGGGTAGAAAGATACTGCCTCCTTTATTTATTTACAACTATTGAGCTAGTGTCAGGCCCAACATCAAGGTACTTGGCCAGACAAACATTTTCAATGCTAGTGACAAAATTACATATATTCATATATATAGGGTCCTCAATGATATACATGAAATGGAATCGCCAATTGTGTTTGGCCATTTCTAGCATCTAATTTCCAAGAAATTGTTTATTTCTCCATGCCCCAAGTCATGAATTTCAAATTTTTGTTAAGGGTCTTACTATTTACATGCGGTAGATTTTGTTAGACCCAAAATTTATTCAACTTCCATCAACTTCCCTTGAGTTTTGACTCTTTGAGTATTTTGCTTTTGGATTTTCAGCCAACTTCCTAAGCATTGGACTACTTTGACAACTTGAGTGACCATTTATTGTACATTTGGATGGTTTTACATGAAGTGCTCTCAGACATTATTTCTAGGACATTATGAGTGCTTCTCTTCCTTAGGTTAAATTTTCGATGAATCTTCATGACATCTTTGTTATAGTCATACCTACTTCAGCTCTTGTTGTTTTCTTTTCCTTAGACTCATTCACATTAAATTGTTGCAATGCATTCCTTGGTTATTTTTTCCTAAGAAAAACAATTCATAATTTAATTTCCCTAGTTATATCTACTAAGTCTTGCATCAATTGTGGAATAATTCTATGGTTTAAGGCCTCCTGGTCATCAAAGCTACCACTGGAATTTGCAAGGGTTTTGTTGTCGGAAAGCACCCTGAGCATAAGTTCGATTGGGGGAAGGAAAGCCAAGCATAATGCATCTTGGGATTGATACATTCTGATATCAAAGGTCCCATGCCTATCACATCCATGAATGGATCAAGGTACATTCTGACTTTCATTGATGACTTTTCAAGATGCACATGGGTCCTTTTTATCAAAAAGAAGTCAGAAGTCTTGGAAAAATTCACTGAAATGAAGGCCTTGATTGAGAGTGCATCTGGAAAAGAGATCAAGATTTTGAGATCTGATAATGGTGGGGATTATGTCAGTAATGAGATACTATATATATGTTCCCAAAGTGGTATTCAGATCCAGCATTTAGTCCCCTACACTCCACAGCAGAACGGTGTAGCAGAGAGGAAGAATCGGTCTCTCAAGGAGATGACCACCTATATGTTGGAATCAAAGAAGTTGGCTGCAAATTTGTGGGTGGAAGCCATGTATGATGCATAATATATTCAGAATAGAGTGACACACTCATATGTGAAAGGTAATACCTGTTATAGCGGATTTCACCACACTAGGTGAATCACACATTGTATGGCCTTCCCCTGTCCCGCTGCAGACTCATTAGCCCCTATGGACCAATTGTTGTCTTTTGATGTATCATTGACCATCCCTAAAAACATTAGAAAAATGATATATGCATCCTTTTCCCCGATAACCGCGTACATACGCGGATGTTCCCTCTATAGTCGTGTACATCGGGATGTGTGCATAATCCAAAATCCTTTGGAGCGTTCCTTGACTTGGATCCGACTCATATGACTCCTGGCCTTCCATATGCCTTGAGATCACACAGATTCGACCTTTTAGTATCCATTTGAAAAGCTATATAAGGAACCCATTGAGACATTGAAAGCATAAGAGAGAATTGAGAGTATCGAAACTATAGTCCATTTTTGCCAGAACTTATGCTTGAGTCTGCATCCCTTTGTCCCTTGGAGCACTGTTGTGTTCTTCCCAAGCTTGCCTTTTGCTAGTAAGATTGCTATCAAAGTGATGGAGGATTGAGGTGATGGAGGCCCAAGTGGGGGATTCAGTTTCTCTGGTTTGCAGATGTGCTATCAGAGGTTGTCACTTGTAATCTCTAATTCATATTAATAGAAATATCTTTTCCTATCCAGTAATGTGTATTTGAATGAATATTGTATCCATTGGAATATGTCAAATGCTTATACATTATTGATTATATATGCTAGAATAGATCTAACACCATGAAATATAGTATGCTTGTATTGTTTACTTGTTGTTGAGGACGTGCTATAACAATTCAAGCTGAAGATTGGAAAGCTCAACGGGGATCTACTTCAACCGTCCGGAATAAGGTACGAGGTTCGATCCTTTAGTGTTAGATGTTTTTATTTCTATTGCATATTGGGAAAGATTGATTTATGGAGTCTAGCTGTCTGTTGTGGTACCCCAAGCCATAGGAATTTCTCTCTGTAATAGAATTGGCGACTCCACTGGGGAGTTCCTAGTAATTGTGCTTTGGGGGTTGATCTTTTGGCATTCAATGTATTTGAATTGCTCTCTCTCTCTTGTTTTTGTGTTGGGTATGGGGGCATGTATGCCTGGTAGAGCCTGATTGGTGTGAATTTAGTCTCAGCCTATCTGTTTTCCTAGAATTTTTGCATCTTTTTCTTCCTGTACGCGGGTTTGTTACTTACAGTCGTGTATACATGCGGTTTCCCTTTGGATTTCCGCGTATACACGCGGGTTCACTGCGCACAGTCACGTATACCCTGGTTTTTTACCTTTTTGTGGAAGATAGTGGATTGCTGGGTGAATGCTGTTAGTTGCTGAGTCTCCTTTGGCACTGCCTGAGTCCGTTAATACCTCTGTTTTTGACCAGAAACATTTTTTTTAGCCTAAATTTTTTCTTTTAGGAAAGTTCTTGTCATGGCATCTTTGATTTTTTGTTTGAGATTAGTGCATTAGAGTCCTTTTGCCTTAGTTCTTTACTGGAATGTTGTTTATGTGTGCTTGCGGAGTCTGGGGTGGTTAGAATCATTCTTTTGCTTTTTGTATCTCTTTATTTTAAAAAAATCCAAAATATTTGCTTATCATCATGCATTGCATTATGCATTTTGCATTGTACTTGCATTAGATCTAGATTTGCTTTGGAGTAATAGTTAGGAATTCATATAGGGAAATTTGCATTCAGCATTTGAAGAAGAAATTGTGCATTCACGTCCTGTTTTCATTGACATAATGCATTTGCATTGATTGTTAGGCGTGCATTTTACTTCTTGTTGCGTCATAACACCATTAGTTGCACGACCATATCCTATTTTTGAGTAATAAAGCCAAACTAAAATCAACGCTAAATAAAATGAATTACACTCTTTTCTTTTCTAGGGTGCACCAACAAGCTTAGGTTTTAGGATCTTGGAATAGTTCATTAAAAGTTAATTCTCCAAGATCACTAAACAAAAACAACTAGGTGTCTGTCCAAGGAGTGTGTGAAATCCTTGGTATAACCAGCGTTCTCAGGAAGCTCCTCTCAAAAGGGATTCAAGCACTAGGTAGTGTGAGTGGTTGTTGATTGGGATAACCCCTGGTCGAGAACTGTGTAGCACCGACGATATAGGCAGGATTGTATTCGTATCTGGGGGCTCTTTCGAGAGTTTCAGGCTTTGCTACCCTGCCCATACAGTCAATCCTGCCTGCGAATATCCTCCTGAGCGTTGATTATATTGAGGTGACCTTAGTGACCTTACCTAGGATATCGAGGGGGTACGTGTAGAGGTTATTCTACATGTGTCCCAGCCATGTTGGGGTTGGACAGCATAGTCTCTTTACGCGTTGAAGCTGAGGGCCACAATAATTGGTTTCAAACCTCCGTTTGTGGTGACAAGGGCCTCTCAAGCCTCTCCTAGGCAAGACATACCAGCCACATTCGGGAGCTCACTTATCCAGCCCTTGTTTGCTTGCTTTTGGCTTTAGATTTTATAGTGATTGCTTTGTGCACGCTAGTTGGCCTAGGGTTGACGTAAATAGAGAGTCTTTACTTTTTTGTTGAGTCATTGTGGAGTCAGGTGCGGTTCCACGCCGTTCTAATTGGTTAGCAGGACTTCTGCCTTCCACTTCTCCTCCTCCTTTGGGAGAGGGGCCTAGACGGTCCAGGCGAACTGTGTCACACATTGATTCACACACCATGGAGGATCATTCAGATACTATTCCTGAACCACCTCCTCCTATTCGTATTGACGATGGGGAATTTACTCCTACATATGATCCCTCACCTGACCTAGCTGAGATTGATCCCGTTATTTCCCAGATAGGATATTGGCATGATAGACTTGCTCACACTAGGCCAGATTCCCCATTGACCCGTTACCGGTATGGAATGTCGGATGATGCCAACACTCACTTTGACCCTCCTAGCACCAGCTATGGTAGTTATGTTACGACTGGTTTTCCTATGCACGATTTGACATTTCATGTTGAATCCGACTTTGACCCTAACACTATACCTGGGGGCATTCCCATGCCTTACCTTGTGGATAGGTTTGGGAGTACTAGTCACATTGCACCTTCCATCCCAGCGGTGGAAGCTACATCTTATATACCTACTAGGTCTAGAGTTAGTGATCCCATAGCGATACCAGGTTCTAGATGAGTGACGATAGGCACTAGCACATATCTTCTTACCGAGATTCCTTTGTCCTTGCTTCTCAGTTCTTTAAATGCAAACCCTCCACCTTACTCTCGTGGTCCTTCGAGTTGCCATGTAGCTATGAGTCAGATCCGTACTACGATTACTAGACCAGTTGTGTCTCAAGCCTACATACCACCTATAGTTTCAGGAGGTTATGTTCATGTTTCTAGAGGTCAGGTTGCTACTTCCTCGACATATATCCCTACTTCCGGTATGTATATACCTACTTTCGGAATGTATGTACCTACCTATGGAGTGTCTCATGGGGCATCGCAAGCGATGACCTATGGACCCTACTATGGGGCGCAGTATGGACAGGTCTCTTCACCTTACGGAGGTGGGTATTCACAACCTGCTTACTCTCCCAACTATGGCTTTGTAGCTCCTACTAGTCAAGGTCCACCTCATTATGTGACTTCCATGCCACCCTATACGGGTCATACAGGAGGAGGTCACTATGGCCAAGGTCATGGTGGTAATCAATCCTATATGAACCAAGGAGTGGTCCCTAGATCTCATCATACTAAGCCCCCTTTCCTCGTGACACTCAATTTACCTGAATTATCGAGACTTACGAACGATCCTGTGGCTCATGACCCGGCTTGGCCGGCTGTCCCTACCAAGATTCCTTCAGACATACCTAAGTTTGAAGGCAAACTAGGAGAGGATCCGAGTGAACACGTTACGACATTCCACCTATGGTGCTCTTCCAATTCATTGCATTAGGACTCAGTCCGTTTGAGACTATTTCAACGCACCCTTACAAGGCCCGCGGCGAAATGGTATATAGAGTTACCTAGGGGTGCCTTTACTTTGTTCGATGACCTTGTGATGACTTTCCTTAATCACTTCCATCTACCGGTATGATATGATGTTGGTACTGAACTCTTGTCGATATTTCGGCAAGATAAAGCCACCCATATTTCTGATCATATTCAGGAGTGGCGTAGACGAAAGAGATTAATCAAAGCCTTTATACCGTCGGAATTCCTCCTTGAGTGGTTACTCAAATCTTTATTGCCATATATCACGAAGGATGTTTCCACATCCGGAGTGCAGAATGAGGAACAAGCCATCTTTAGGGCGCAGGAACTAGACTTGATCTATGCTTAGTTTGGTTTGTTATATGAGATTATACCTAATGCCCCTCGTTCTAGTTTCGATCCCAAGGTCAAACCTGGACCACATGCCGATGGCATTGTGGGTAGTGCAAGTAAGAAACCTGCAGGTTTGGTTGTGAAACAAGTTTCTCAATTGTCAATCAACCAATCTGCCTTGGGACAAGCTACGGCTTCGTCTCAGCCCACCCAAACGGTGAATGTACTTGCTGTGCAATCGTCCGACCAGAAGGGTAACCAGCAACCCAGACGGAATCGGAAAAAGGGTAAAAACAATAATAAGAAGGGTGGGAATAAAAATGAGAATGCTAACAATAATGACAAGAACAATAAAAATGCTGGGGGGGACAAGCAGAATAAACGTAAGGTTAATTTTCCTTGCAAGCTTTGTAAGGATGATCACCTCACTTACTTGTGCCCTAGGATGGATGAAGCTTCGAAGTTCATAGAAGAGGGCCTAGCTGTGTTAACGAACCCTTTACCGCATAACCAGAATATGAACTCGACGTCCCATGATCAGTCTAGTGATGAAGATCCACCTAAAACTAGTGGTCGTGGGTGCATTAATATGGTCTGTGCTGCGAAAGTTGTCATGAGTGCAAAAGATTATTCTTCGTCACAACCCAACCCAGGCAAAGAACCTGATCCACCAGGACCCCCTTTGCGTATTGATAAACCTGCGGATAAACCTGAGGCTGCACCTCGCATTCCTAAGGGGGTACTTAAGCGTTCAGGGCATAATCCAAATGATCGAGCCGCCCAGAACTATTCAGTTGTCGAGGACTTGGGCCATACTCCTTGTGCGATGTCTGCATTGGAAGTGCTTCAGAGTTGTCCATCGCAAAGGAAGGCTTTGCTTTCCACTCTTGGAGAAATTCCTATGGCTTGGGGTACCAAAACAGACAGCTAGACTCCAAAAATCAATCTTTCCCAATATGTAATAGAAATAAATACATCTAACACTAAAGGATGCAAACCTCGTACCTTATTCCAGACGGTTGAACTAGATCCCCATTGAGCTTTCAAATCTTCAGCTTGAATTGTTATAGCACGTCCTCAACAACAAGTAAACAATACAAGCATACTATATTTCATGATGTTAGATATATTCTAGAATATATAATCAATAATGTATAAGCATTTGACATATTCCAATGGATACAATATTAATTCAAATACACATTACTGGATAGGAAAAAATATTTCTATTAATATGAATCAGAGATTACAAGTGACAACCTCTGACGGCACGTCTGTGAACCGAAGAAACTGAATCCCCCACTTGGGCCTCCACCACCTCAATCCTCCATCACTTTGATAGGAAGCTTACAAGCAAAGGGCAAGCTTGGGAAGAACACAACAGTGCTCCAAGGGACAAAGGGATGCAGAATTAAGCATAACTTTAGGAAACAATGGACTATAGTTTCGATACTCTCAATTCTCTCTTATGCTTTCAATGTCTCAATGGGTTCCTTATATAGCTTTTCAAATGGATACTGAAAGGTCGAATCCGTGTGATCTCAAGGCATATGGAAGGCTAGGAGTCATATGAGTCAGATCCAAGTCAAGGAACGCTCCAAAGGATTTTGGATTATGCACACATCCCGATGTACGTGACTATAGAGGGAATATCCGCATATGTATGCGGTTATCGGGGAAAAGGCCGCGTATATCATTTTTCTAATGTTTTTAGGGATGGTCAATGATACATCAAAAGACAAGAATTGGTCCATAGGGGCTAATGAGTCTGCAGCGGGATAGGCGAAGGCCATACAATGTGTGATTCACCTAGTGTGGTGAATTCCGCTATAACAGATGCCCCCTAATGTATGAGATTAGAGGGGTTATATGATGGCCGAAATACATTATAAGTCCATCCCAGAAGTGAAGTGATGAAGGTACCCAAATGGAATACCAACCACGCAATCAGCATAATACCATAAGACAACTCTGCATATAACTGCGAATACACATAGCAGTCCTAGATACATAAGAGTACAATGGCCATGAATAGGCATGAAACATGATAACACATATGTGGTCATCGCCACATACAATATACATAGATCAGAATCTCCATGATGAAGATATACAAAGTACCATGATCTCCACAAAGGCTGAAGATATATAACAAATCTAGATCTCCATAGTGGCTGGAAATGTCTGACATATACTGGAACAAGTCACGAGAGCTGAAATCCCATGAACACTGGCACGATCAAGGAGGTAGCATATAGTGGATGCCACCAATATGGAAGGTCTTCTACACAAACCGCTACGAGTACATGTCCTACTATGCGAATAGAGGTGTCGAGGTCGAACATAGTAGTCCATCGTCTGATTACCGGTCATTGATGTATACCGTTAACAGACGTGAGATCACCCACCAATAATGAAAATGGGAATCAAGGTACTAGAGTGCAAACTAACAAGTGTGAATAAATGTGTTGAGGTCGAACAGTCGAGAGAATCCATCGATCAGGGGACATTGATGTATTCCCAAAACTGTCGATGGCGAGAGAACCTGCCACTGATGAATGCAAGTCTCAAGGCACTCAAAATGACTCTAGACTCCAATCCCAGAATAAATGATATGAAGTCAATGGGATGAAATCCACTGGAAGGAGGGCATTAAGGCATCCCCCATCATCCAACATGAGGCACTCAGCAAGGCTGTATAATATGGAAGAACTCGATCATAAGGTGCACGAACCAGTAACTGTACCAGGAATGGCCGACATGCAAAGTCAAGATAACTGAGGAATGGCCGACTCAGGTTTCAACTTCCTTCGAACAAGAGCATAACGGCGTATGGTGACTGAATGAAGGCAACATAGACTCGATATACAAACTGGGACATCTCTATGACGCAGGAGGCATCAATAGAGGCTCCATAGGGACTGGAAGCTTAACCAGTCAGTGGAGATAAAACTCAGATAACGAGTAAACCTCCTAAGTCAAACTATAACCCAACCAATGGATGTGATATACAGTGCTCTATTCGAAGGAGATACGACTCAACAGCTGCCAAAGATAATATCTTTTCTTGTCCGGATTTTTGGTTTTTTGATTTTTTTGGTCTTTTTTAGTTATTTGGAAAGCTTGAAAAAAGAATAAAATAGCTTTATAGTTACAAACTAGGAGGAGACGAGTGTCATTTAGGGCAAACAAGCTAGTTCCAAGTAGTGGAACATACCTATGCTCAATGCAAGGATACATGTGTAGGATATCAACACTTGGGGGGAAATCCCCTCTCGGTAAAAAGGGAATCAAGCTGCGAAGGATATAAATAAAGGCTCTGCATGGCTATACATGAGACAAGCTCGGGCTATATGGTTGAAACACAATGTCAGCGGAGCCGCCATAAATCTCAATAAGACAGGAAAAGCTCATGATAATGCATTCACAACTTGATATAAGGGGAGTCTGGGGGGTCACGACCAGCATAAGATCAAGAGGGGTATGAGGCTCTTGCTAAATGTCATGGAAATACTATACAATGGAATCCCACACCCTAAAGGGGGAAACATCGGCATGGGCACCAAATGCAAATAAGGCGCTAACTAGGATACCCATGTAAGGTGAGTTTCTACCACTCATATCATGCCACTTCTATAGCAGCAAGAAGGTTCCGTGACATAATAGAGTGGGTTCGTACCTAAGGATATAGTGACATGGTCATAAGGTTATGCAAAATGAAAACGGTGGTGAACCTAACCTATATGCCAGTATATATGTTATACCTGAGATCAGTACGAACGGGTCAATCCAAAGGCGGAAACAGCACTTAAAACGGTCTTCTACATCACAGATTAGGTCAGGAACGGTCCAAAAAGGTTAGAAACGGTCAAAACTATATGAAAGGGGGTAAAAATTTTCAAATATTTGAAATTTTTTATATAAATAGTAAAAAATATAAATCATTTGAAACTTTTACCCATTTGAGCTCTAATATTCAACTGCAAATTCCAGGAGATCCAGACAGCGGAATTCACAACCGATTCTTCCAGGTATGTACTCATGTTCTCTGCTTGCATTTCAATACAAATTTTATAATTTTTCATGGTCAAATGAATTTTTAAAGGCCAAACTTACATGAGCGCTACGGCCCACGCGGGTATCGAGGATTTTTCCGCGTATAGGGCTGGCTATACGCGGAAAAGGGACTTGAAACCATGTACATACACGGCTGTTTTCAAAACAGCTGTGTATGACACCGCGCATAAGGATTTCTAAGAATCTAATGGACATTTTGGTCAACTTCTCATGCAGGATGGTGCTAGAGTGCCGAGAACATGAGCACGGTGATGTAGAGGAAGCAGTAAGGGCTGATAGAATGGCTCAAGAATCTCTAAGAAGGTGCGGACTCTACAAGCAGAGTCACCAATTCTGTTACGGAGAGAAATTCCTATGGCTTGGGGTACCACAACAGACAGCTAGACTCCAGAAATCAATCTTTCCCAATATGCAATAGAAATAAAAACATCTAACACTAAAGGATCGAACCTCATACCTTATTCCGGACGGTTGAAGTAGATCCCCGTTGAGCTTTCCAATCTTCAGCTTGAATTGTTATAGTACGTCCTCAACAACAAGTAAACAATACAAGCATACTATATTTCATGGTGTTAGATATATTCTAGCATATATAATCAATAATGTATAAGCATTTGACATATTCCAATGGATACAATATTCATTCAAATACACATTACTGGACAGGAAAAGATATTTCTATTAATATGAATCAGAGATTACAAGTGACAACCTCTGACGGCACATCTGGGAACTGGAGAAACTGAATCCCCCACTTGGGCCTCCACCACCTCAATCCTCCATCACTTCGATAGCAAGCTTACAAGCAAAGGGAAATATTGGGAAGAACACAACAGTGCTCCAAGGGACAAAGGGATGCAGACTCAAGCATAAGTTCTGGCAATAATAGACTATAGTTTCGATACTCTCAATTCTCTCTTATGCTTTCAATGTCCCAATGGGTTCCTTATATAGCTTTTCAAATGGATACTGAAAGGTAGAATCCGTGCGATCTCAAGGCATATGGAAGGCCAGGAGTCATATGAGTTGGATCCAAGTCAAGGAACACTCCAAAGGATTTTGGATTATGCACACATCCAGATGTACGCGACTATAGAGGGAATATCCGCATATGTACACGGTTATCGGGGAAAAGGCCGCGTATATCATTTTTCTAATGTTTTTAGGGATGGTCAATGATACATCAAAAGACAACAGTTGATCCATAGGGGCTAATGAGTCTGCAGCGGGACAGGGGAAGGCCATACAATGTGTGATTCACCTAGTGTGGTGAAATCCGCTATAACAGATGCCCCCTAATGTATGAGATCAGAGGGGTTATACGATGGCCGAAATACATTATAAGTCCATCCCAGAAGTGAAGTGATGAAGGTACCCAAATGGAAGACCATCCACCCAATCAGCATAATACCATAATACAACTCTGCATATAACTGCGAATACATATAGCAGTCCCGGATACATAAGAGTACAATGGCCATGAATAGGCATGAAACGTGATAACACATATGTGGTCATCGCCAAGTACAATATACATAGATCAGAATCTCCATGATGAAGATATACAAAGTACCATGATCTCCACAAAGGCTGAAGATATATAACAAATCTAGATCTCCATAGTGGCTGGAAATGTCTGACATATACTGGAACAAGTCACGAGAGCTGAAATCTCATGAACACTGGCACGATCAAGGAGGTAGCATATAGTGGATGCCACCAATCTGGAAGGTCTTCTACACAAACCGCTATGAGTACATTTCCTACTATGCGAATAGAGGTGTCAAAGTCGAACATAGTAGTCCATCATCTGATTACCGGTCATTGATGTATACCGTTAACAGACGTGAGATCACCCACCAATAATGAAAATGGGAATCAAGGTACTAGAGTTCAAACTAACAAGTGTGAATAAATGTGTTGAGTTCGAACACTTGAGATAATCCATCAATCAGGGGACATTGATGTATTCCCAAAACTGTCGATGGTGAGAGAACCTGCCACTAATGACTACAAGTCTCAAGGCACTGAAAATGACTCTAGACTCCAATCCCAGAATAAATGATCTGAAGTCGATGGGATGAAATCCGCTGGAAGGAGGGCATTAAGACATCCCCCATCATCCAAAACGAGGTACACAGCAAGGCTGTATAATATGGAAGAACTCGATCATAAGGTGCATGAACTGATAACTGTACCGGGAATGGCTGACATGCAAAGTCAAGATAACTGAGGAATGGTCGGCTCAGGTTTCAACTTCCTTCGAACAAGAGCATAACGGCGTATGGTGACTGAATGAAGGTAGCATAGACTCAATATACAAACTGGGACATCTCTATGACATAGGAGGCATCAATAGAGGCTCCATAGGGACTGGAAGCTTAACCAGTCGGTGGAGATAAAACTTAGATAACGAGTACAGCTCCTAAGTCAAACTATAACCCAACCAATGGATGTGATATACAGTGCTCTGTTCGAAGGCGACACGACTCAACAGCTGCCAAAGATAATATCTTTTCTTATCTGGATTTTTGGTTTTTTTATTTTTTTGGTCTTTTTTAGTTATTTGAAAAATTCTGATGGCTTGGGGTACCACAACAGACAGCTAGACTCCAGAAATCAATCTTTCCCAATATGTAATAGAAATAAAAACATCTAACACTAAAGGATCGAACCTCGTACCTTATTCCGGATGGTTGAAGTAGATCCCCGTTGAGCTTTCCAATCTTCAGCTTGAATTGTTATAGCACATCCTCAACAACAAGTAAACAATACAAGCATACTATATTTCATGGGGTTAGATCTATTCTAGCATATATAATCAATAATGTATAAGCATTTGACATATTCCAATGGATACAATATTCATTCAAATACACATTACTGGACAGGAAAAGATATTTCTATTAATATGAATCAGAGA
This sequence comes from Pseudotsuga menziesii, assembly GCA_001517045.1. Lineage (NCBI taxonomy): Eukaryota > Viridiplantae > Streptophyta > Pinopsida > Pinales > Pinaceae > Pseudotsuga > Pseudotsuga menziesii. The sequence continues at coordinate 187,730 of LPNX010269915.1, read as the reverse complement.
TTACAAGTGACAACCTCTGACGGCACGTCTGCGAACTGGAGAAACTGAATCACACATTGTATGGCCTTCCCCTGTCCCGCTGCAGACTCATTAGCCCCTATTGACCAATTGTTGTCTTTTGATGTATCATTGACCATCCCTAAAAACATTATAAAAATGATATATGCGGCATTTTCCCTGATAACCGCGTACATATGCAGATATTCCCTCTATAGTCGCGTACATCGGGATGTGTGCATAATCCAAAATCCTTTGGAGCGTTCCTTGACTTGGATCTAACTCATATGACTCCTGGCCTTCCATATGCCTTGAGATCGCACGGATTCGACCTTTCAGTATCCATTTGAAAAGCTATATAAGGAACCCATTGAGACATTGAAAGCATAAGAGAGAATTGAGAGTATCGAAACTATAGTCCATTGTTTCCAGAACTTATGCTTGAGTCTGCATCCCTTTGTCCCTTGGAGCACTGTTGTGTTCTTCCAAAGCTTTCCCTTTGCTTGTAAGCTTGCTATCGAAGTGAGAGGTGCCACCCTTGCCAGGTGTTCGCACGTAACATGCGCTCGAAGCCTACCCCGTTACACCCTATTATCACTGCCGGTCCCTTCACCAAGTGGGAGCTAGATTTTATGGATTGCAACCTAGCTTCAGCTGGGGGGAACCATCATATTATAGTGGCTGTCGATTACTTCATGAAATGGTCTGAGGCAATGCCTACAGTAAAATCCGACAGTGAGACAGCCGCTCATTTCGTATTCAACCAAATCATCTCTAGGTTCGGGATTCCGAGAGAGCTTGTCACTGACCATGGCTCGCACTTTCAGAATCGTATGATGGAAGAGTTGGCATCCAAGTTAGAATATAAGCAAGAGCACTCCTCTTATTACTATCCTCAAGTGAATGGACAGGTTGAAACTGTGAATAAATCACTTAATTCCATTCTCCAACGAACCATCACACAAAGCAAGACGAATTGGCATATTATGTTGTACCCTGCTTTGTGGGCATACCGAACCGCAGTAAATACTGCCACTGGTTTTGCTCCATATCAGCTTGTTCATGGAGTGGAGTCAATATTGCCGGTTGAATGCGAGATTCCTTCATTGAAGTTAGCCGTGGAACTCTTACCAGACACTTCGCCTTTGGAGGAGCGTTTGGTTCACCTTGAGAAACTCGATGAGCAGCGTAGAGATGCCTTGGTGACTCTAGAGGTTAATAAGCGTCGTGTGAAGGCCCAATACGATAAGTCTGTCTATCCAAGAGTGTTTAGTGAGGGAGACTTGGTCCTTTTGTGGGATCAATCGAAAGAACCCTTGGGGGAAGGGAAGTTCAATCCTATGTGGCGTGGTCCTTATGTGGTCAAGCGTGTATTAGAGAAGGGTGCCTACAATTTAGTGGATTACGAAGGGGTAGTCTTGGCGGAGCCTAGAAATGGGCTCTATCTTAAGAAATACTATGCATGATCTTTAGCCAAGGCTGTTTGTTGTATATTATTGTACAACTTTTTTTCATAGTTAGGTCTTGTTTATCGTGATCGGGTTTGTGATTAGTTTCCATTTCTTGTGGCAGATGTCAATGGAATATTCCACCTACATAGGATTCACGGATGGTGCAAGCCGTCACACTCAACACTCAGCCTCAGCTGCTTGGGTGATTTTTACTCCTATGGGTCATGTACTGTCTTCAAGAGGTGTATATCTACGGCCATCTTCCAATAATGTTGCCCAATATAGTGCCGTTATTGAGCTTCTGCGAGATGCCATTTCACATGGTGTTCTCTCTCTTGAGGTACGTCTTGATTCAGAGTTAGTAGTGTCACAGCTAAATGGTTTGTACCATGTTAGAGATCTGATGGTATTGAGGAGATTCTTATGGGTGAGATTGCTAGAACGACAATTTGAGAACATAACATATATACGCATTCCAAGAAATTTTAATCAAATTGCTAACTCATATGCTAACTATGTGTTAGATTGGCATTTGTTTCATTCATTATAAATTAATCATAAACACAATTTTTACACATGTAAATAAATAAACCAATCACCATAAAACTGTTTTATATACATAAAAAATGTGGTAATACATAGTGTCATAATACAAAATTGGGGCTTTGAAAGCCACCATCATATACACGGTAGTACAAAATAGATACACTCCCAGGTGTCTAGTCCTGTGGAGGTGGATGAGGGTTGTGATCATGATATGTCACCATGGCTCTAGCTAGCCGCCAGAATAAATGCACCCATGCGCGTGGCACACCAACCACCTGTCTCTGCATAGCCTCAGGCAAGTCCTCAACTTGCGCCATGGGAATCCTGTGAGTCAGTTGCACAAAGTTGGTATGGATGCTTTGGAGCGTTCGCTCCGCATCCACACGGGTGATATCGTCTCCTCTTCCCCTCCGTCTATGACGTGGGAAGCCCTCTAGTCGCCGTGGTCCCACATCTGCACATGAATGGTAGATGTCACTATGTATTGTCACCCAAAAACATGTCTTTTTGATTCCATTAATCAAGAAAACACAAAAAAATTAAATACTTCAAAAATTTTAAAAAGAGTAAGGGTCGAGATCCATTACCTATGTCTCCATATGCTGATCCTGGTGGTAATGGCATGTTCGGGTCTCCTCAGAATTCTATCCTTGCATAAGGGTAGTCCTCTATGGCAACAATCTGTCATCGCCACCATGGAAAAAAGTCTGCTGGATAAGGGTTGGCCACCCTACCACCCCCCAGTCTGCGCATCGCATCTGCCCAACGTTGTTGGGCCGGATCTCGAACCCCATGGAGAGGAACATCCACTCTAGGGCTCAATCCTGGAACACGCTCAAAGAAAAACGTGCTCAAGATACTGCTGAACCTGAATTTTCGTATCCTACCTGCCTTGCACTCACTAAGCTGATGTTTCATGTTGCTCAGTAGGGAAGTGCTCCAGTCATAGATGGTCGATGTCATGCACTCCACCACATAGAACATCAGTGGCCGAGAGGCCTGATGGAGTGATGCTAAGCCTACTATCTTGCCCAGCGTCAGTAGTATGGCCTTTAGGCCCAGTACCTATATAGCGTTGGTGGGAACTTGGCTCCCCACCTTCTCCGTCTCTGGGTAGCAGTACACAGCTATGTACTCGTTGATAGTCAGCCCATGACCTGGCCCTCCACGGGCACAAAGGTTCACCATCTCACCTCGTCGTGATAGACCTGTGATAAAGTAGATATCCTCCACCTCAATGGTGAGGGACATGCCGTCTAACCGGAAGGACTTTGAGTCCGGATCCCAATAGTCTACAAGCATCTGTAGCAGTCCTGGTTTTTCCCTCAAGCATCCTAGGCACCAAAACTTGTAGAGTCCGCACCTTCTTAGAGCTTCTTGAGCCATTCTATCAGCCCTTACTGCTTCCTCTACATCACCGTGCTCGCGTTCTCACCACTCTAGCACCATCCTACATGAGAAGTTGACAAAAATGTCCATTAGATTCTTAGAAATCCTTATGTGCGGCGTCATACGCGGCTGTTTTGAAAATAGCCGCATATGTACGCGGTTTCTAGTCCCTTTTCCGCGTATAGCCAGCCCTATACGTGGAAAATGCCTCGATACCCGCGTGGGCCGTAGTGCTCATGTAAGTTTGGCCTTTAAAAAATCATTTGACCATGAAAAATTATAAAAGTTGTATTGAAATGCAAGCAGAGAACATGAGTAAATACCTAGAAGAATCGGTTGTGAATTCCACCGGCTGGATCTCCTGGAATTCGCAATTGAATATCAGAGCTCAAATGGGTAAAAGTTTCAAATGATTTATATTTTTTACTATTTATAGAAAAAATTTCAAATATTTGAAAATTTTTACCCCCTTTCCTATAGTTTTGACCGTTTCTAACCTTTTTGGACCGTTTCTGACCTAATCTGTGATGTAGAAGATCGTTTTCAGTGTTGTTTCCACCTTTGGATTGACCCGTTCGTACTGATATCAGGTATAACATCTATACTAGCATATAGGTTAGGTTCACCATCGTTTGCATTTTGCTTGACCTTATGACCATGTCACTATATCCTTAGGTACGAACCCACTCTATAATGTCACGGAACCTTCTTGCTACTATAGAAGTGGCATGATATGAGTGGTAGAGACTCACCTTACATGGGTACCCTAGTTAGCGCCTTATTTGCATTTGGTGCCCATGCCGATGTTTCCCCCTTTAGGGTGTGGGAGTCCATTGTATAGTATTGCCATGACATTTAGCAAGAGCCTCATACTCCTCTTGATCTTATGCTGGCCATGACCCCCCGGACTCCCCTTATATCGAGTTGCGAATGCATTATCATGAGCTTTGCCTGTCTTATTGAGCTTTATGCTGGCTCCCCTGACATTGTGTTTCAGCCATATAGCCCGAGCTTGTCTCATGTCTAGCCATGCAGAGCCTTTATTTATATCCTTCGCAGGTTGATTCCCTTTTTACCGGGAGGAGATTTCCCCCCGAGTGTCGATATCCTACACATGTATCCTTGCATTGAGCATAGGTATGTTCCACTGCTTGGAACTAGTTTGTTTTCCCTAAATGACACTCGTCTCCTCCTAGTTTGTAACTATAAAGCTAGTTTATTCTTTTTTCAAGCTTTTCAAATAACTGAAAAAGACCAAAAAAATCAAAAAAACAAAAAGCCGGACAAGAAAAGATATTATCTTTGGCAGCTGTCGAGTTGTGTTGCCTTCGAACAGAGCACTATATATCACATCCATTGTTTGGGTTATAGTTTGAGTTAGGAGCTGTACTCGTTATCTGAGTTTTATCTCCACCGACTGGTTAAGCTTCCAGTCCCTATGGAGCCTCTATTGATGCCTCCTACGTCATAGAGATGTCCCAGTTTGTATATCGAGTCTATGCTACCTTCATTCAGTCACCATACGCCGTTATGCTCTTGTTCGAAGGAAGTTGAAACCTGAGTCGGCCATTCCTCAGTTATCTTGACTTTGCATGTCGACCATTCTCGGTACAGTTACTGGTTCGTGCACCTTATGATCGAGTTCTTCCATATTATACAGCCTTGCTGAGTACCTCATGTTGGATGATGGGGGATGCCTTAATGCCCTCCTTCCAGTGGATTTCATCCCATCGACTTCAGATCATTTATTCTGGTATTGGAGTCTAGAGTCATTTTGAGTGCCTTGAGACTTGCAGTCATCAGTGGTAGGTTCTATCTCCATCGACAGTTTGGGAATACATCAATGTCCTCTGATCGATGGATTCTCTCAAGTGTTCGACCTCAACACATTTATTCACACTTGTTAGTTTGCACTCTAGTACCTTCATTCCCATTTTCGTTATTGGTGGGTGATCTCACGTCTGTTAACGGTATACATCAATGACCGGTAATCAGACGATGGACTACTATGTTCAACCTCGACACCTCTATTCACATAGTAGGACATGTACTCGTAGCGGTTTGTGTAGAAGACCTTCCAGATTGGTGGCATACACTATATTCTACCTCCTTGATCATGCCAGTGTTCATGAGATTTCAGCTCTCATGACTTGTTCCAGTATATGTCAGACATTTCCAGCCACTATGGAGATATAGATTTGTTATATATCTTCAGCCTTTGTGGAGATCATGGTACTTTGTATATCTTCATCATGGATATTTTGATCTATGTATATTGTACGTGGTGATGACCACATATGTGTTATCATGTTTCATGCCTATTCATGGCCATTGTACTCTTATGTATCCGGGACTGCTATATGTATTCGTAGTTATATGCAGAGTTGTATTATGGTATTATGCTGATTGGGTGGCTGGTCTTCCATTTGGGTACCTTCATCGCTTCACTTCTGGGATGGACTTATAATGTATTTCGGCCATCGTATAACCCCTCTGATGTCATACATTAAGGGGCATCTGTTATAGCGGATTTCACCACACTAGGTGAATCACACATTGTATGGCCTTCCCCTATCCCGTTGCAGACTCATTAGCCCCTATGGACCAATTGTTGTCTTTTGATGTATCATCGACCATCCCTAAAAACATTAGAAAAATGATATACGCAGCCTTTTCCTCGATAACCGTGTACATACGCCGATATTCCCTCTATAGTCGCGTACATCAAGATGTGTGCATAATCCAAAATCCTTTGGAGCATTCCTTGACTTGGATCCGACTCATATGACTCCTGGCCTTCCATATGCCTTGAGATCGCACGGATTCAACCTTTCAGTATCCATTTGAAAAGCTATATAAGGAACCCATTGAGACATTGAAAGCATAAAAGATAATTGAGAGTATCGAAACTATAGTCCATTGTTGCCAGAACTTATGCTTGAGTCTGCATCCCTTTGTCCCTTGGAGCACTGTTATGTTCTTCCCAAACTTACCTTTTGCTAGTAATCTTGCTATCGAAGTGATGGAGGATTGAGGTGGTGGAGGCCCAAGTGGGGGATTCAGTTTCTCCGGTTTGCAGACGTTCCGTCAGAGGCTGTCACTTGTAATCTCTGATTCATATTAATAGAAATATCTTTTCCTGTCCAGTAATGTGTATTTGAATGAATATTGTATCCATTGAAATATGTCAAATTCTTATACATTATTGATTATATATGCTAGAATAGATCTAACACCATGAAATATAGTATGCTTTTATTGTTTACTTTTTGTTGAGGACGTTCTATAACAATTCAAGCTGAAGATTGGAAAGCTTAACGGGGATCTACTTCAACCGTCCAGAATAAGGTACGAGGTTCGATCCTTTAGTGTTAGATGTTTTTATTTCTATTGCATATTCGGAAAGATTGATTTCTATTAATATGAATCAGATATTACAAGTGACAACCTCTGACGACAAGTCTGCGAACCGGATAAACTGAATCCCCCACTTGGACCTCCACCACCTCAATCCTCCATCACTTCGATAGCAAGCTTACTGGCAAAAGGCAAGCTTGGCAAGAACACAATAGTGATCCAAGGGACAAAGGGATGCAGACTCAAGCATAAGTTCTGGCAACAATGGACTATAGTTTCGATACTCTCAATTCTCTCTTATGCTTTCAATGTCTCAATGGGTTCCTTATATAGCTTTTAAAATGGATACTGAAAGGTCGAATCTGTGCGATCTCAAGGCATATGGAAGGCCAGGAGTCATATGAGTCGGATCCAAGTCAAGGAATGCTCCAAAGGATTTTGGATTATGCACACATCCCGATGTACGCGACTATAGAGGGAATATCCATGTATGTACGCGGTTATCGGGGAAAAGGCCGCGTATATCAATTTTCTAATGTTTTTAAGGATGGTCAATGATACATCAAAAGACAACAATTGGTCCATAGGGGCTAATGAGTCTACAGTGGGACAGGGGAAGGCCATACGATGTGTGATTCACCTAGTGTGGTGAAATACACTATAAAAATACCCCTTTCAAAGCATATTTCAGAAACAAGCTGGATGTGTCGAATCTGATGGTGTTTGGGTCCACTGCATGGGCCCGAATTTGCTTGATAAAAGGAGAGATTTGCAACCGCAAAGAATAGAATTTATTTTTATTGGATATCCTGATGAATATAAAGGTTTCAATATGCTGGATATAAAAACAAAATAGATCATCATTGAAAGGATTTTCAAGTTCGATGAGCCTCTTTAGGAGGTAGAACTAGTGAAGGAGAAAACTGTTGAATTCCCTTCCTATTCTACTGAATATTTGGATGATGTAATTGGGGGTGATGACCTTGATTTGGATCCTATGATTTCTGATATCAATGTACAGAAAAAATCAGATGCTGAATCAGAACCCGAAGTACAAAATCATCTCCCAACTTAGGCATGATAGACACTCTCCTCTGCAGGAGACAACATTGGAAATCCCGATGATCCAAGGAGAACACGGTCCGATTTCCAAAGAGTAGGTATTGTGCTCTCTTGTTCTGATTATTTGTTGTCTGAATATTTTTATTTGATGATAATTTTAGACCCTAATCCTTACTACCATGCTCAAAAATATCCCATATGGCAAGTTGCCATGGATGAAGAGATGAATTCTCTTCAGAAAACCACTACTTGGGAGCTAGTTTCTCTTCCTCTGAGGAGGAAATTGGTTCAATGCAACTGGGTGTTTCAGAATAAGGTTTCTGCTGATGGTAGAAACTGCAAATATAAGGCAAGGATTGTAGCAATAGTNCAAGGTGTGGACTACCATGAGACTTTTGCACCGGTTGCAAAAATGGACTCCATCCGCCTAGTTTTGGCAATTTCAGCATCTAAGCACTGGGAAGTGCATCATGTGGATATTAAGTATTCATTTATACATGGATATATTCATGAGGAGATATACATTAATCATCCCAAGGGATACATTTCTTATCCATCTTGTGTTTGCAAGCTAAAGAAGTCACTATATGGGTTAAAACAGGCCCCAAGAGAGTGGTATTCCAAGATGGATTTGTTCCTTCTCTCACAAAAATTTCAAAGGTTTAAATCAGATCCAAATGTGTATATACATAAGTTTGATGTTAATTTGATTACTATTTTTTTATATGGTGATGACTTATTGATTAAAGGTAGAACAGTTACTTCCATTTCAGTCATCAAAACTGCTCTCCATAATGCATTTGAAATGAGCGATTTGGGGCTCTTAAAGTAATTTCTTGGCCTCGAAATTGAGCAAAATTATGATGGGATAATGGTCACTTAGTCCAATTACATATGATACCTATTAGTCAATTTTAGCATGGCTGAATGTAAGGCTGCTCCATTCCCTTTCCTTTCAGGGATCTGCCTTGAAGAAGGAAAAAACACACCTCCCATGGACTGCACTATTTATCGACAGCTGATAGGTAGCTTGCTCTACTTGACTCATTATCAGCCTGGTGTATGTTATGTCATGAATCCTGTGTCAAGATACATGCAGCAGCCTCATGATATTCATTTGAAGATAGCCAAGAGGATCCTCCAGTATATTTAGGGAACCAAGACCTACGACATTCACTATGCTACAAACTTCGAGCTAGAGCTGTTTGGTTACACAGATTCCGAATGGGTGGGTGATTCTATTGATCGAAATTCAAATTTTGGATATGTATTCATGTTTAGTGGTGGCCCCATTTTTTGTTCTAGCGAAAAGCAGGCCGCCATAGCATTGTATTTAGCAGAGGTCAAGTACCGAGGAGTGGTGAATGCTTGCATCCAAGCTGTTTGGTTGCAAGGCATTCTTTCAGAGTTTGATATTGGTAGTACTTTGTCCACTATCCTCTTTTGTGGAAATCAAAGTTCTATTAAGATATTCACATATCCAGTTACCAGGAAGAGGACCAATCATGTAGAGATACACATGCACTATATCAAAGAGTTAGTGCATGACAGGACCATCATTCTACAATACTGCCCGACTGATGAGTAGATTGCAGACATCTTCACCAAGATATTTTCAAAAAATAAGTTCACTTACCTTTTTTCACTATTGGGGGTGAGTTCATCAGGGTGATCAGACTACTTTCAGTGTTCATCTTGAGGGGAGGTTTTCCCACTGGGTTTTCCCTCTTTTCCTCACTTAGATTTATTTTTGAGCATTTTTTTTAGTTGCATTATTGTACAGGGTGACCTATGGCCTTTGTTGCTGGGGCCCTAACATTTCATGCGCTTTATGTTTCTACTCCTCTGAGTATAGCTTAAGCGGGGGTGTTGGAGATATTTATCCACCATGCACACTTAATTTGGTCAATTTGACCTTGTTAAACCACTATCCTAAGTTTTATTGACTTAATTGGCATCAAAGAAGCACTGTATGACATCAGCATGAGCACACCCATGCCTACCTTCAGTCAAGGAGGCCAACTAATCCTTCTCCTTCATTCAGGGAGGTTAATTGGAGCACTCTAGGGGTGATTTGAGTGTCATAAATGCACCTAATTAATAACTGATGGTTACAATTAGTTAAGGTGGGTGCTCAAGGAACCTCCATTCATTATATTGATTATTTTATTAATATTTAATGAACTGGAGTCAACAGGGGTGCCTCCAACCACCTTTGATGGCCAGTTTGACTTCAGCTAACCTCTCATTGGAGTTATTGATGCCCTACCACTTGTTGGTTGGCATACAGTGACATGTGTTTGAGCTACTTTCAGTTAGAATCAGTCATTCATTGCACTCCGACTTAGTTAGGACTCACTTGAGTCAATTGGCACTTGATCAGTTGGTTAACTAGTGTGTTTACTATGGCTTATGGTCAGTTAAGCTACAACCATTTATTCAATTCGAACGACCTCCTTGGGAATTTGAATTGTCTTGGAATTCATGCATCTTTCATGTTCATTGTATTGTATTATTCATTATTCATTGATTATATAGAGCTGTTACTTCCATTGTAGCTCCATTAGGCCATTTTCATGCTTAATTGTCTGAAATCTCTTATGAGACTATGTTTTATTCCCTCTCATATGGAATCAATCATCCCCTCTATGACTTGGACTTAGTAACTAAGCCTTCCTAGATGGTCATGCATCCCAAGACTCCTTTCAGCTCAAACATGCTTAATTGTGGAGTATCTCACACAACCATGAGAAATTGGCTAGATGTAGCTATACTTATGGGATATGGGTCATTGATTAATGACTTACACTTGTAGAGAATAAAAAAAATGATATATCTTATTTTGGATTGCAAAATCCCCTCAAAAATTAAATAAAAAGAATCGAGGGAGCTCTAATTGAATAGTTCATAAGGCATAATACTTGCTAAGGCTTTGCAAATATCTTAACCATCTAAATGGGCTTGATTTTGGGTAACAAGAGAACCATTTCTTAGCACTTGGTCAAAGTGGGCATGTTTCAACCTTGTTTAACCATCAAATGGAAATAGACCAATATCTATTTCAAATTTGGACGGTCTTGTGGGCTAAATAAACAATGAAACCACATCATTTTCAAATTTTGGGCATGAAAGTCTCCTTAAACATTAAATCTAGGAATTTTCCTAGTTTTCATTTGCTGTGAGAAGTAGTAAACAACTATAGTAATTGAACTAAAACACTAAGTAGAAATCACCTAATGTTCAAATAAATCTTCCAAGGAGCATAACTCTGAAGAATTGCACCACGCAATTAGTTGCAAGAATATTTCCCTAAGTCATGACATCAATAAAATGGCCAAGGCTTCCTCCATCCTAGAGCATAATATACATGGGAATCATGAAGAATGTGTCTAACAATAGTAACTTTCCTAGTGAAAGGGAGATCATTATAATTCTAGATGTTCAACTTAATCTGAGGAACTTGAAGATTCGAATCCCTCATGGCTACATGTAATAGATTTTACCTTAACCCCATAGTTTCTTTTCCATCAATCAATCTATTAGGTCACAAACTCTTTATTTATATTTTTTTTCCCTGCTTGTATTGTATATTTGAGGTATTCAACTCCCAAATGGTTTTGAAATGGTTAATAACAAATTTGTCGATGATTCTCTTTTCTTTGGAGTGTTGAGCAAGGCTTAGTTAACAAAGACTTTTCTATCTTGGACACATTTTTCATTAACTATTGATTGGTTAGGTTGGATGCAAATTTCCTTGTATAAAGAAAGGGTCTATCATTTGTTGACATAGATACAAGTCACAAGAAGAATCCTTATTTTCTCTATGCTCCTTCATCCTTCGGTCTCTTGATTCAAAAACAATCTTGGGATTCTTAGTCTTTTCTTAGACTTACAAACTATGCAATCTTGGTGTTATAATTACCCCTTCTTACAATTCTTAAAGGGTTCTAGGTCAATGGAGGAGAGCCTGGTTTACAAGCAGTAGGTTGAAGGTTCAATTCCTTTGTTCCCTAATGATATTACAATATTGATATTTTTTATAAACATATGTTTTATTATGATCTACTATGGCTGTAGGGGATGTTTCAAACTATTTTTGTATGTTGCTATGAGGGGGGTTCTAAACTAATTTCAGATATCACTATGAGGGGGGTTCATAACAACCCCCAAAGGTTTGTAAATAGTTTTAGGGGGGTTTTTGAACCGCCTCTGTAGGTACCTACAAGGGGGGTTTATAACCTCCCCCAAATTTTTGTAATAGAATATTAGGGGGGTTTTGAACTGCCCCTAAATTTTTGTAATAGAATTTTAAGGGGGGTTTTGAACCGCACCAAAAATTCACTTTGAGCATTAGTTTTGATCTCTTCCAGAACCTCCCTTAAAATTCCATTCTTTTAGCTTCGGTTCTATTAGGGGGGGTCTTGTTAATACCACCCCCAAAGGTCTGTAAGATGGAGTTTTAGGGGGGGTTTAGAACCTCCATTGTTGGAACCTATGATTGGGGGGGGGAAGTTGAAACCACCCCCATAGGTACCTACAATAGGGGTTTGAAACCTCCCTCATAGGTACCTACGAGGGGTTTTTGTAACTGTACTCAAAGGTTTGTAATAAGGACTTTTGGAGAGAGTTTGGAGCCGCCCCCATAGCTCTCTATGCAGAGGGTTTAGAACCTCCCCCAAAAGTCTCTCATAGGGGAAGTTTTGATCTCTTCCAAATCCACCCCTAAAATTAAAAAAAATTAGCGTTGGTGATATTAGCGGTGGTTTTGTAAAGACTTCCTCTAAAGCCAAAAATGCACCCCCCCAAAAGTGACTTATGGAGGTAGAAGACAACCCCCCTAAAACTCAATTTTGTTGTAGTGGAGGGAGTGTTGAGAGTACATGTTTGGGATTTATTCCCCATGAAATTATGTTGTATTAAGGTCTGAGACCTGTGTTATAATCAAGTCCAAAATCTATGTTGTAATTAGGTTTAGATCTTCCCCTTGACCTTATGTTGTATTAAGGTCTGAGACTTGTGTTATATCAAGTCTAGAACTTATATTGTATTAAGTTCACATGACATTGTCATATTTGGGAGAGATGCTTGTACTAGGATCTTATGGTTAAGATCATGACCTTATGTTAAGGTTTGAGACTTGTGTTGTATCAAGTTAGGAACTTATGGAGCATTAAGTTCACATGACTTATGTTGTATTAAGTCTCTAGGATATATTATGTGATTTATGGATAGTCATGGTCAACATGTGCCACAACTCTCCTTTAGGGATTAGCTACCCCTAGATTGATTTAATTTAGCATGTGACTATATGACTTAGGTAATACATATGATCATAGGTTCAAAACAATGCTTATGAGTATGATATAATATAGAATTAATGAAAACACATATGGAACATGCAGAGAAAATAAATATGAGCACAAAAATACATAGAGAATTCAAATTGCCCATGCATGCCTCCAAGTGAACCTCAATTAATAAAACATCAGTTGATTCTTAGTTTTGCTAAAACAAGTTTAGTTAATTAAAGAATTAACTCTTTAATTGATGCAAATGGTTGTTGAAGATGACACTCATGAAGAAACAACTCAATGATCCAAATTAGCTCGGAATTTCTTATGCCAATGATAGTTCTGTTGATTTGTAATGTAAAGTAACACCAAAGGTTCTCTATTTATATAAATTCCATGATTTCAGTAAGTAAATGGAAACTCATAGATCAAATGAAATAACCAACGTTATTTTCACTCAGGTTAAATTATGAGACGACATAACCTTTTTTATATATATTTTTAAATAATAATAATAATAATAATAATAATCTATTTTTAAGGTCACCGCCAAGCGAGACACCAAATTGGTGTATGAGACCCCCTTGTTTGTGGGACAAGGGACCCCCCTCTGCATAGCGATTTAACTGCTAAAGTATACAGAGGTGTACATACACTACCCCCCTATGGATTTGAACCCGTGACCTCCTAAGAGGAAACACATGCTCTTAACCATTAGGCCCACTATAACATACGGAGCTCTTGGATGAAATAATTATATTTAAGTCGATTAAGTTTTATCGTTCTTCTCCAACATTAATCAAAAAACAAATAAAATATTAACTAAAATTTGAATATGTCTCTATATGCTAGGGTCTAAAATGAATAATAATAAAAATTGATGTATCGGCTTCATTACAAGGTTTTCCACACTAAAAATTGTTCTTGAAGTTATTGAGATGGTGCACTCGAGAATTAGAGTTATATGGCGATAAATTTTGATTAAATGGTTTGTATGTTATGCCCACTTATTCCCATTTGGACCTTTCTTTTCTTGTATGACCTCTTCTTTTGGTCTAATGTGCACATTTCAATATCACATCATCTTCTATAAAATAGATTTTTTTTCTGGGAGGGAATTAAGGTATATTCTCTATTCTCATGGTAAATTGGGGTATATTCATCTTCTGTTAGCGCAACAGTTCATTTACATAAAGCCAATAATAACTATTAAATTAAATTTAGATGAACGTGGCCATACAAAGCTATTAGATGAATATGTAGTTGTAGTCCAATGAATCCATCTCTAAACGACCTTCATTACAGTGAAACCATGCACCGCCCAATAAAATTTCCATTTGGAAGTGTTACATCATGAGAATAATTAGTGAACACTGATAGACAAGAAGTTAGCATATTAGTAAATAACAATATCTAGAAAACAAATATTATCAATGTGTCAAATGTATTCCTTTCAGCCTATTCCGAACATATTAATCTTATTAATATGGTTGTTGCTAGTTTAAATTGCAATCAAGATGCATTTAAGAATAACAAGATATACCATGAAATGAATCCCTGTTATGGACTTGTTACACTTGGGTTAATCTAAACACTAAAATATATATTAGCACTTATGAATTTCATAAATCAGACACATAAGAATCTTTGTATAAGCCACATATGAATATGATAAATAAATTAGTGACATAAATCAATTAACCATAAGATACAATATATACCTTGGTAAGACCCTTCAAACATGAAGGATGAAAAACCCACCAATTCTTTGAGTATTATAGATAGATTTGCAAAGAATGGTTTGCAACACATAAGTATATTTCCCGATAAGAGATATCACCTCGGAAGTAGATAAAAGAGATCCAATGTACCCTTGCAAAAATAACTGTATGCAACTTTATTGAAGTTTCTATATGCCAAGCATATTACTAACACGACAAAAAACCTAGCATGCAGAAGGTAGTGCATAGGAGGCTTAGTGAAAATATAGGAGAGCACCACATAGCACATTCATAAGGAGGAGCTAACTAGAACTCCCTCTAGGTAAACATCAACACCCTTACTTTCCCCAATTGGCTTTAACTGAATGTTCATTGTCTTCAACTAAAAGTGAATTACCTTGAACTAAATCTTAATTGACTTGAATTGAATGTTAACTAACTTGAACTGAATGTGAACTGAACTCAATCTTTAACTAATTGTTGATCACTTAGTTAATAGGATAAATTAAGTGTCATTAGTGCTTCACTCTTATAATATCTAAAATGAAGGTATACTACTCATATAGAAATTGAATCATAATGTATGTAGTACAGGTTGCTAGCTAAGACAACTAACTAAACGTCTTAGTAGATTTCTTTTTGTTTTTCTTCATATATCATTATGGCACATTGAAGAAACTTAATTTCAATTGCATTGATGATCCATGGATATAGGCACAACAAAAAAGAAATTTGTGAAAAAGAAATTGGTAGGACAATTTGATCAAACTACATTGGTGCTTGACATTGGTATAGGTGCATTGATGCTTCTATACTAATGTGAACATAAGTGTGAAGAAAAAAAATACATCACTTCTCCTCATTGCTCCTAATACACTCATGTTTAGGGATATCGGTGTACTATTCCCCCTGTGTAATGCAATGCCAATATCCCAAAAATACACCAATTATCCCCTTTGTTAAAGAAATATTAGTGCTCCTCTTTCATAAAAACACATTATTCTCCTATTTAACAACTGAGCACACCAATGCTCTTCTTTGGTAGGTGCAAAGATGCTATTCTTTGATATTTATGTGTATTGATGATCCTATATATATAGGAATGAGTGTGTCTAATACATTTGTATACCAAACAATACTTCACATTTCTTTTAACTTATTGAAAAATGTAGGAAAAATCTAAATATGATTGGTGTAATTGGGTAGTAAAGTTATGCAACTATTTGGTTGACTGACATGATAAAGTAAACGCAACGTCCTTACTTTATGTCTCCTAGTAATGCTAATAGGGTTGTGAAGTGTTATTGTAAAATTCATCATATGTTTATGTTTGATTTATAAAGGTATTCCTTGATCAAACTATTTTTTTATCTATAAAGGTATTCGTTGATCAAATTATGTTTGATCTATAAAGTTTTTTTTTATCAAATTGTGTAGCGATTGTGACACCTTAACGGATTGATCCATTTTTTTCCTTATCGAATTTTGCACTCATTTTGACATTTTAATGGATTGATCCATTTGTTTTGTTTAGTAGATTTTGTGATCTTTGCAGCTTTCAATTGTTTCAATAAATAGATTTATAGGATGCATGTTTGTAATTATAAATTAAGGAGTTACATCATAAAAATAAAAAGTTAGAAATGAATGAAAAACGAAGTGCAAGTTCAAAAGGAAGTTCAAAAGGTGAGTAAAAATAAAAAGTTAAAAAATGAGTGTAAGAGGAAGTGTAAGTTCAAAGAGTAGCTTTTTTAATATCTTAATAACTATTTTTTTTTAAGAAATAATTGAAGATAGAGTTTTACTTCATTAGGGTTTGGATTACTACAAAGTAGCAATTAATATTTTAACAACTATTTCTTATAAGAAATAATTGAAGATAGAGTTCTGCCTCATTAGGGTTTGGATTACTACAAAGGTAGTTTTCTCCCAAGGCTTTCTATGTCTCACCAATTTCATAGTTTGTTCAGGTTACATAAATCAAGATTGCATTTGAGATGTGGTCTACATAGCTTTACACTTTATGATTTTCAATTTTTTATTATTGTGTTCTCTTTGCAGTCTTAGCCTCCACAAATATATTTCATTAGGGTTAAAAGCTATAAAGGAAGGATTACTGCATGGTCAATGGTTTTGAGATTTCCATTTGTGACTTGTCTAGGGTTAATATGACATAGACATTGAGATTTTCATTTTCAAAGCATTGATATGACAAATCCTATTTGTGCCTATAATCTTGTAATACTATCATATCTTGTTAATTTTATAGTTTGCTAACTTAAATCCAAAATATTAATGGATCGATATGCAACAATTTATTGCATCTTATTCACATAAAATATCTCTTCTTATATGAAAAATGTTGGGCATACGGAATTTTCACATATATGATTGAGATGCATGAAAGGTTTTGTTTACTCATCGGGGACTAAACAAAGTTTGTTGTTTATTCTAGTGTGATGGTAACTGTTGTGCCAAGTGGGAGATTTGAATGATTGGATACATGTGATTGGATATCACCATGAAAGTATAAGAGCATATACACCAAGGTGGAATTTGAGGTGGATTATATGACATGTATATGTGAAACCTAGAAAACTCCCTTGCTACATAGCCTAGGGTTTGAATTATTTTATAATTTTTTTCAAACAATATAAAAAGACTTGTGAAACACTATGCATTGTTGGTTGGTGCAGTTTCAAGTCTCTTTATATTTTGGTTCTGTAATGCTTATCTTTAGATATAGAAACTAAAATTATAATGCATATCTTTATTTGAAAAAAGAAGGGAAATTTCAATCACACTTTTCAAAATAAATCACACTTGTACTAATTGAATGAAAAT
>LPNX010269915.1:141758-169993 GCA_001517045.1 Pseudotsuga menziesii | reverse complement strand
TATATATATATATATATATATATCCATTATTCATGATTGGGGGGCATCATGGAGCTCTGCGGTAAGGAGCAGAAGCAAAGAAAGTAGTAGGAATGTGGAGGGAGCACGAGCGAGAGAGCACAAGAGGGTTCTTCCTCATTGGTGAAGCTCTTTTGAATTTTTGAGCACAGGAAATGTAGGAACAAAGGACGAAGGGGAGACGTACGTAGAGGGAAAGGGATTGAAGGAAGAAGAAAAAAGTCGAACGATGAAGTCGATTACTCCCCAGAAGATTGGGAAACCCCCATGTACTGCACGGAAGAAGAAGTTCGGAACTCAAAAAAATCGGAGCCGTAGAGTGAGGGTGTGGAAGGATAGTTCGCACACTTCAAGGAGCAACATCACATAATGGAGGAGGGTATGAAACAACAAGCTAAACCACACAATATATTGAACATGTCCAGTAACACCAGCACAGAAAATCATTGCCTTAGTAAAAAAAATCCTCACAAAATGAAGGGAGTAAGGCTGAGAAAAGGTAATGCAGAATTAATAGTCGATAAAGAATTCAACCTAAATGATATCCCCCATTATCTGAAGCATGCACTGGTGGGGCATTTTTGCGGTAAATCTCCAGGAAGCAAGGAAATTATGAACTAGATCAAGTAGAATTGGAAAGGTGAGATTGGTTATAGCCCTGAGTTCCACATACTTCTGAGAGGTTGGATCCTGACGAAGCTATGACATAAAGAGGATGAGAAAAAACTATTGAACAAGAGCTGGAGTTGGGGACCATCAGGGCTAATTCTGCAAAAATGGAGAATTGATTTTGACGCGACACGAGAACCCTTCAACATACAACAAGTTTGGGTGATAATGCCAAGTTTACCAATGGCGTTCTGGGAGGAGGAGTGTCTAGAAGCAATTGGAAATAGGATAGGAAAATTCGTGGCATTAGAACCTAACTGGGAAACCAAGGTAGACCATAGATGCATGAGAATTTTAGTTGAATTGGACCTAAAGGATGGACTCTATGAGGAAATCCTGATAAACATGCATGGAAGTCAATGGAAACAGCCCCTAGACTATTGGAAAATCTCATTCTAGTGTTATGGATGCAGAAAGGTAGGACATC
Organism: Pseudotsuga menziesii; assembly: GCA_001517045.1. NCBI lineage: Eukaryota > Viridiplantae > Streptophyta > Pinopsida > Pinales > Pinaceae > Pseudotsuga > Pseudotsuga menziesii. The sequence goes on along the minus strand of LPNX010269915.1, from coordinate 168,879 downwards.
TAGTAAGAAACTGTGTGAATAACACAATAAGAAACTTGTTTCGGAAGGTATATATAAGCAAGAGAGGTTGCAAGGAAGCAGTAGCAGAAGAGCTTACGATAGTAGTGGAAGAAAAAGAACCAGAAAAGAATGAGGATGCTAAGGAGAAGTTCCCAAGGGAAAGCATGACAAGAGACGAACAAATCATAGAACTGGAATCAGAGAAAATTTAAGAAGGTTTCAAAGAAGTAAGCAATCAGCACCAAAGAAATGAAGGTACGACAAAAAGTGGCGAAAGAAAAATAGTAACAAAAAATGACCTGCAGGCAACGGTGACAGCGACCAAGGAAAAGAGTGAAGGACACATCAGCGAAGGTACGGGAATCATAGAAGATGGCCAATGCAGATTAGGATTTACCAAGACACAACCAGCAACAGTGGAACCTAAAGGTAATAACTATTACCCAATGGTTAATTTTAAGAATGTTGCAAGTAGAAATTCCCTTGGTAAAGAAAATAAAAAAATTGTTCAATATAAGGAATTGAAAAGTGAGAGGAAATCATAATACAACTTAAGACCTAGGGTTTCAAGAGGAAAGGATGAATACACATCAATAGGAGGGTTATCCCTAAATATGGAAACAAAACCTCAAATGGGTAGAAAATCCTTCCTTTCGAAAGCTCAGAAACGGGAAATTCTAGAGATCAAACAAGGTAAACAACGAACAATTACAAGGGCACTTAGAGATGTCGACCCAAAAGGAGATATTAAATGAAAATATTATCCCTAAACATAAGAGGGTTAGGGGAGGTACCCAAGAAACTCTCCCTGAAATGGCTCATAACCATAATGAGCCCTACGGTATTATTACTAAAAAACCATGACAGAAGGTAGTAAGGCAGAAGAAATAGTGAGAGAGTGCATAAAGTACCCGGGAATGACAAGCGGTAATGCAGAAGGGCACTCTAGAGGCACCCTAAAAGCTTGGATCCCAGCCCTAAATATGATCTTTGTTCAAAATTTTGATTCAACAATAGGAACAGAGTCGGAGGATATTGAAACAAGGAAGAAGTATATGATTCTAAATGTCTATGGTCCCTTCTATGACAGAAAATCCTTTTGGGAAAAGCTGAAGGATGCTAGATCTCTAGAATATCAAAATTTGATACTAGGAGGATATTTAAACTTAACAATGTACAACAACAAGGTATGGGGGAAGAATCCCTAAACAGGCTCTTTCAGACCCTACTTCAGACATATGTTTGAACAAAAAGAACTGGTGGATGTAGCCCCTGTAAAAATCCGGCCCACTTGGAGAAACAAAAGGAGTGGGGACGAGGCAGTATCGAAGATATTGGATAGATTTTTAGCTGCAAAAAGCTTTTTAGGAATAAATCTCATTATAAATGCTTCAGGAGAAATAGGAGGTATCTCAGATCACAGCCCAATAGTACTCACTATCAATACCCCTGAAAAAAACCTCTGCCACCATTCAAGTTCAATCCCCATTGGCTAGAAGAAGAGGAGTATTGTAATCTCATCTCAGAAGCATGGGTTCCCTTAGAACCAGAAACAAATCACACTCAAATGCAACAATTTATGGAAAATAGGGAGAAAGCAAAGAAGATTTCTAAAAAGTGGGACGAAAATTACAGGAAGAGGCAGGAGGAAACTTTAAAGGGGATAGAAGGGAAAATAAAGGAGTTATATGACAATAACAGAGAAGTAGTATTTAGTAGTAAAGATCTATAAGATCTAAAAAAACTAGAGTCAACAAAAGATGCCCTGTTGTTATTGCAAGAACAAAAAAGGAGGTTAAAAAGTAGAGCTCTCTGGCTGGTTGAAGGAGATCGAAATACGAAGTTCTTTCACAGATATGCCTTTTACAAGAAAATTATTAACACAATTCATGAGGTAAAAAACACAACAGGCATTATGGCCAAAAACTTCGAAGAAAAAACAAAGGCTGCTGTCGAACACTTCCAGGAATTGTTTCAAGAGCCTGAAGGATGCCCAATTAGAGAGATGCTAGAATTCATTCATCTGTTCTCAAGAGCTTTAATAGAGGATATGAATGAGGAGTTGTGTAAAGACATCTTGGAGGAAGATATCACTCAGGTATTGCACTCTTTTCAGAAAGGAAAGAGCCTAGGGCCAGATGGATTCACTCTAGAGTTTTTTCTAGGGTTTTATGACTTGATCAAAAAGGACATACTAGTAGTGGTTCAGGAATCCAGAAAACCATGGAAAGTGTTAGGTAGTATGAATAGCACCTTCATAGCTTTAATACCCAAGAAGTAGAAATGTGAATCTTTCGAAGACTATAGACCAATATCCTGTTGCAATATGATCTACAAGATAATAACAAAAAATATAGCACAAAGAATCAAACCTATTTTAGGTAAGATCATTCCAGAGGAGCAATTTGGGTTCTTGCAAAATAGGAAAATACTAGATGCAGTCTCCATTGCACAAGAAGTGATACACTCCATAAAAAAGGAGAAGCAATCATCATTTGCTTTAAAATTAGATCTCTCCAAATCTTATGACCGGGTTAGTTGGACATTCATCAGACTAGTTATCATTAAGATAGGGATGAAAATGGAGATGGTAGATTGGATTTTGGGGTGCATCCAATCAACATCCTTTGCAGTATTGATCAATGGATCCTCTTCGAACTTCTTTAGGCCCTCAAGAGGTATCAAACAAGGATTCCCACTATCCCTGTACATTTTTCTTCTGGTGGTCGATGCTTTGAGCAGACTAATATTGAAATCCATAACAGAAGGAAGGATCACAGGAGTAAAGGTACCAGGATCTGAAGTGGTAACTCATACATTATTTGTAGATGATGTATTTATTTTTGGAATAGGGAAGGAAGAGAACTTGACAGAATATGCAACTCTGACAGAAAAATACATGAAGGCTACAGGAATGATAATCAATATAGAAAAATCAATGTTATCCCACAATGATTTTTCAGATGCGATAATACTAAAAGCAAAGGAGATTTTATCCTATCCAGCAAAAATATTGGGTGAAGGGTTCAAGTATTTAGGGTTTTACCTCAATCCAAATGGCTGTGCCTTTAAAGACTGGATGTGGATATACAAAAAGGTAGAGGCTCGTGTTTCATCATGGGAAAACTGATTTTTTTCTAGAGGAGGAAGATTAGTCTTGGTTAAAGTAGTGCTTCAGAGTATACCTATTTATTGGGCCTCGATAGCATACATCCCTAAAGGAATCCTCACAAAGATCCAGAATATATGATTCACATTTCTATGGAAAGCTAGTAAAAAAACAAATGGCATACCTCTGGTTAAATGGAAAAATATAGCTCAGCCCAAGGATATAGGAGGATGGGGCATTAAGAACCTACCCCTCTTCACTAAAGCGTTGGCAGCCAAATCTCTTTGGAGACTTATTCAAAACACGGACTCTATGTGGGGCAGTATGGTCCAAATACTGTGCAAACATGGAAATAAAAAACTGGATTAGAAACACTAGAAAGTCATTAAAAAATGGCTTAGTTGGCTGGAAGTCCATGGTCTTAGCATTCACCCTAGTAGGCACATGGATAGCCTAGGAAATTGGGAATGGGAAAAGCATACGGATAGGTCAAGACCCCTGGGCTAGTGCAAGAGAGGATTACAGAGGTGCTATAAACTAGTAGATGCACAAGTTCAAATCCCATAATTCACAGGTAGAACAAGATGGAAGGAAGCAAACGATTTCCAACTAGAAGGTGAAGAAGCTGAGAGCTGACAATCTTACATCAAACTACTGGAGGCAAACTGTGTATGTTTGGAAGATGATACAAAGGACAAATTAATATGGACAAGAAATGCAGAAGATGGAGAGTTTACAGCTAAAAAAGGTTATGAAGCCGCCATACATGAACAATTCAATGGAGAATAGGCTTGGTGGCGGAAGGGACTATGGGAATGGAACAGTCTGATTTGTAATGTAAATTAACACCAAGGGTTCTTTATGTATATCAATTCCATGATTTCAATCATTAAATGGCAACTCATAGCCCCAATGCAAATAACCTATGTTATTTTCGGTTATGTATAATTTTTTATATTTTATTAAGATGGTGCACGGGGGAATTAGAGTTATATGGGATAAATTTTGATTAAATGGTTTGTATGTTATGTCTTCTTGTATGACCTTTTCTCTTGGTCTAATGTGTACATTTCATCATGACATTGTTTTCTTTAAAATAGATTTGTCTAGTTAAAGGGGAGTGTATTCACGGATTTTTTATATTAGTGTAGTTAGCTAAGGTATAATTAATTTTTTCTTTAGGTCATCATTTTATTTTGATAAAGTTGATAATGTCATTTTATTATTATTTTTAGTTTTTTTGTAGTTTATTCACCAAATTGTGGGTGGCAAAGACTAAAATTAAATTATTTTACTTTTTAGTAAGGTAGGGTCTAAAGTTAGATAAAGCCTCATATAAATAAAGTGTTAACATTAAGAATTGTCCACATAGCTTTCTATGGTCCAAACCATAATTATACATCATAATTCCACCATTATTTCCTCCATTTTGACCTTCACAAATAAATTCCAACAAAATTGGTCCAAAACATCATTATTCTTTCCCCCATAACTACATGGAAGTTGAGCATTTATTGCAACATAATCCCCATTCTTCCAAAAAGGACAAAAAAACCTAAAATGAAAATGGGTCAAAAACCATGTATAAATACCATACACTATGAAAAACCATGGATCAATACCATTGGTAAGAAAACCTTGGATCATCCTATAAATTAATTGTGAAGGTCTAACCAAAACAACTTTTAACATTCCTTAATCCCTTAATTCCATCAAATTTTCACTTCTCACACATTTTGGCATGCCATCCCACATTGCACGTTGAGTTCACTCTGTGTAACCCTTGATCGCTTTCCTGGTGACAATCCTTGTTGGAGAAAAATGAAGACCCGAATCGTGGGAGTCACATCCTGAAATTGCTGCAGTTTCCCATGTTATTGAAAGGTATGTTATATTTCTATTTTTAATTGTTAGATCATAAAATAAAAATAAATAAATGTTTGTTGCTTGTTCTAATAGTCAAGGTTGAGCTCCTCCCTTGCACCATGAACTCTATCCTTAGATTTGGTTCATCTAAGGTAGGTTATTTTACTGGTGATGGGGTCACTGGATCTATCACCCAACACCCCCACTTGTACATGACCTTTCCTTCGATGCCATCTCAATCTGGAAATGCCCCTAATGTTATACAACATTGCTATGCCCTTGGCTTTTAATGTGCACCAACTCATTTCGAAGCCACACCTTCCTGTGCATCTCCTGCACCTGTTCCCCACGTTCATGGATTGAATTCCCTAGAACCTACGTGTAATGGCTAGACAGTAGAATTTGCATCCCCTCCAACTACCCTTTCCTTCTACCCACCATTTGTACAACCTACATCTGCTCCGACCCCAACTGCTCCTGTTCCTTAAGGAAAGGTCTACGCTTAGCAGAACCTCCCTAATAAATCTGCCCCCAATAACCAACAATGGCAAGGAAGAAGAAAAAGAGGTAGGAATCGAGGAAACAACCAACCTCAAGGGGGTGGTCAACAACTAAACCCTCCTAACAACAACAGAGCTAACATCCTTGCAAAGAACCCCCAACGTCCACCTAGACTTGGGAAGAACATTAGTTACAGACTAACCATCCGTGTACCATTTGTGATGTCTATGGCCATTATACACATCAGTTCCCCTAGATGCATCGAGTCTACCACTTATTATAAGATAAAAATCAATGTCATACAAATGTTGTCGCTCCGATGTAGTCGAATCCATCCCCACAAGGTCGTCTTCCTATGGTAATGCACACCCCATTACCAAACCAAAAAATAGTTGTAAACTAACCCTTGGTACCAAAAAATACCGCAACTACTTATGTGGTTCAACCCATTGATTCCAGTGTCCATCACCTTATGAAATTGTCGTCTCATGTTAACTTACAGACTCGAAAAAACCAATATGGCTCCACCACAGACACTATTAATCCTTCCATGACATCTACGTCCACCCCTCTTTATATTTCCTTACATTCATAGATACCCCCCATGGACGGGACTTTGAAATTACCTCTATTATCTTTATTTCACATCGTGAAGAACCCCACTACTATAGCCACCCTTAATTATAGTATTATTGATGACTTGGCTCAGTATCCCTCTGCCATGTTTGCTCAGGAAGTCTTAAGAAGTTCTTATTCACAACGAAAAGCTTTGTTATATGGTTCAGGTGTCGTCAAGCCCTCTGATTCTAAGTTGATAACTTTCGACTTGGATCAAGGAAAACCTAGGTTTCCATCATCCATAGCCTTCAAGGATCCGGTCACTATTCAGAATTTCATCCTTCATTGATGCATCATCGATGAGGGTGCATCCACTTGTGTTATGTCAACCTTTGTTTGGAAAAATCTCAGACACCCAACCCTTCAACCCTCATCCACATTCGTTTGTGCTTACAATAGTCGTGCCACTCAACCACAAAGAATTCTCTTGAATGTCCCCATCGAGTTGGCAGGAAAAAACGTGTTGATTGACATTGAAGTAGTCAATGACAAACTAGATTACAACCTCCTATTTAGACGTAGTTACATGTATACAGTGTGAGTTGTTTCTTCTATGGTCTTCTGACTCTTGATGTTCCCCCATGATGGGAAGATCATGACTATCGACCAATTAATGTGTAATGATACTAAAAGAATAACCACTTCAGAGCATGTCCTCCATACAATTGAGACCACGATCAACAACGCATACATCCCCTCCCTATCTATCATTGGTCCAGGACTATTTACCAACATCCCTTTGATGGACACCTTTTTTTTTCCCTTCCACCTCCTCCCTCTACTACTGAAATATCGAACTTGTGCACCATCACATATGATAATATTGCGACTCATTGCAACCTCAGCCGCAACCCCAGCTGCAGACCCCATGAAATTATTAAGGTTCATTTCTTGTACACATGATTCCCTTTCTCTTTCCACCCTATGGAATTGTGGGTAAACTAGTTGTAGCTACACTCAATATTCCAAGATTCACTTTGGGCATTCTAGTATGGTAACTTGATCCACCCACCCCCACCCTGACACAAGATATCATGTTGAGACAAGCCCAAAATCTTGAGACGGTGTCACACCCAACTCCTGGTAAATAACCAACTACTTCTACCTCTAATTCTGCACCTCCTCCTCCCACGAAGGCTAGGAGAAAGGCACTCAAATCCATTACATAACCACGTCCACCTTCTACTTGATATTTATGTGATATCCTCCTCTATGCGACACAAAAATGTCCCAATTTGGCACTCCTTTTCACCCACATGTGCACAATAGTTGAGACTGACGACACTCTAGTGGTGGATGTACCCTCCATTCCTATGATTAAGAAAAAATTGCTACAAACAAACCACTCGTGTGTTATTTATGGCTTATAGGGTCATTATTCCCATCATTTTCCAAATCTTCCTGAATATTGGTCTCTCTTCATGAATCTTCATAGGAACCCCCATGAGTTCAAAATCATTGCTCTTGAATAAATACACCCTTCGGCCTCTTTCTCAAACACCAATAACACAATTTATATGATCTCTACTTCAAGTAATCCTTCCCCCTCCTCAACCATGGAATATCCCTCTGATATATCTAACTGCTACTTTAACAATGAAAAATATATCCTTAAATTTATTTTCACTACTGAATATCCTTGGACTATTTGCACCATCGCTCATTTTTCATCCTCAACAAACCTTCCCCATCATCGAACCAATTCTCTATCGAAGCGAAATACTTCATTCATGGAAGTGTCAATTGGTTAAAACACCCAATCCTAACACCTTAAGCATTTGAAGAAGGTAACATGGCCAATATATCACAAACCATCAAAGTCGATATCTTGATGAAACCCAGGATAGTCGAGCATATTATGCTCGGTGCTTCATGCTCCCCTAAGGAATTCACCACCTACAAAACACATTTTTCATGAATTTCATGATATTTTTGCATGGTCCTATACTGAGATGTTTGGGATTGATCCATCGCATCAACACATGGCCCGATGTTTCCCCTTGGCTAAAAGAAACGACCCATTCACCCGTCAAAGGCCCCTATTGTCAAAGCTGAGATCGAAAAACTACATAAAGTGGGCTTTATATACCCCATTACGTATACCACTTACATTTTCAATCATGTTCTTGTTAATAAAATCTGGAGCCTTTCATGTCTGTACTGATTTTCATGGTTTGAATTTGGCTTGTCCCAAAGACAAATTTCCCACTCCTTTTATTGAATAAATCATAGATGTATGTGTCGGTTATGAATTATTTTCCTTCATGGATGTTTTTTATGGTTATAACTAAATACAGGTCCACAAAGAAGATTAGTACAAAACTGCTTTTACTACCCCCTAGGGAACTTTTGCGTATCATTCATGTTGTTTGGCCTTAAAAATTTTGGAGCCACTTTTCAATGAGCCATGACCTTTTGATTCCATGACCTTGTTCACACTATGCTGGTATATTTATATGATCTCACATCTTGATCTCAAAAGCATCCCAACATTTGGATTACTTACGACAAGTCTTCCTTCGATGTCACAAATATAATGTCCTCTTCAACGCCCTCAAGTGTGTTATGTGTCATAACTAGTTGCTTATTGGGATTCATCGTGTCCTAGAAAGGAATTGTCTTGGATCCTTTGAAGGTTCAATCCATCCTTAATATTCCCCCTCCACGTACTCTGTGCTAATTGCAGATCCTTCAAGGGAAGGCCAATTTTCTTCACCAGTTTATTCCAAATTATGTAATGAAAGTCCATGGATTCTTATGCTTTCTCCATACCATCATTCCTTTCATGTGGGATGAGCAAGTGCAAACCGCTTTTGATGCATTAAAACAAGATATGACCCATGCTCCCTTATTGTCTCCTCCTGACTTTACCAAGGATTTTATCCTCTATGTATCAACATCTGAAAATGCCATCACTAGAGTGTTAGTCCAAGAAGACAATGGTCTTCAAGAGAATGTCATATATTATCTGAGTCTGAAACTTTCTATACCACCTTTACGTTACTCCCACGAAGAGAAAATGACCATAGCCATCATCTTTTTGGTGTAGAAGATACATCATTACATTCTCATGATCCCAACTCGAGTCATGGACGATTCCAATCCCATGCATTATCTCTTGAGTCGATGCCTTGTCCAAGGCCATGCTGCCAACTAGATTGTCATTCTCCAAGAGTAGGACTTGGATTTTTTCACACCCAAAAGCACCAAAGCTTTGGTGTTAGCTTCCTTGATAGCAGACTTCCCATCATCATCTACCTCGCCTCCGATCATAATCACTCTCCTTGATGAATTCTTATTATTCATCTCTACGGATTACCCATGGTATGGGGGCATCCTCCTTTACTTGCACACACAAAAATTTGGGCCTCATTTAAGCTATGTAGATCATCGTCGCATTCGACACCAAGCTACTCGATATCTCCTTATCATTGATGTCTTGTACCACCATGGTTTGAAACAATACTATGACATTATGTCACCCATAATGAAGCCAAACAAGTCCTGAATGGTTGTCATGGTTGTCATAGTGGAGGTCCTCTAGAAACAACCCATGAACTTATTGTCATTTAAGGCTTCCCTTGTCCGCAATCAACACAGAAGTAACCTAAAAATACCTTCTTCTCCTACTGCAAGTAGTGAACTATCATTTTTATCCTAAGAATGTTCAACAAGCACAAGGTTCTCTAGTAAACCTTTGTCATCATCAGTTGAAAATTCCCCTTATCACCCCTTTGCAAACAATGGGTTGGAATATGTATATATTCCCATGATGTAAAATTAAAAGGAATGCACATGCTATTATCTCCACTAAACATGGTCCATTCCTTAGACTTGAATCCCATGAGGAGGCATTCTTAACAAGAATATGCTTAGCATAAGTTAATAAAAGTAAAAAGTGACAAATATTCTTGCAAATTCCAAGAGCTGGTGCAGAGGAGGAGGTGTATCTGTAAGGGATCAATACAATGCACCTCTCCAACTAGACATCACAGTTTTTGAATGTTACTTTAGGGATAATACCAAATGTTGATTAGGGAATCCTCAAGGTGTGATGTCCCTCCAAGGTGTGAATATACATAAACATAATTTTTTTAATTATGAATGATTTATCCATGAGAAATTTAGTAATGCTTCTCAATGATGAACATCCTCATCTACTGATGAAATGTCTTTTTGGTTGGTACCAAATAAACTGTAACATCCCCTCTGTTACTCCAATTTTTTTAGTAACATTATTTATGAATTCTATTAAAAAGTGACCTTTTATTAAAAATGAGTTTATTGTTTTAGATAATTTAATAGTATTTAACCTCAAAATTTGAAACCACATGCATTTTAATCATGCTTGCTCATAAAGGTGCAGAGTCACTTTTATTATTTCTTAAAAGTATACATATATTTTATTATTTCTTAAAAGTATACATATATTATATATATATTCCTAATGACTTTATGATTAAGGAACATGTTTATGCTGGGGAATGGCCTCTTTTACGAATGGAAACAATGACTTCATTTTATATATTTAGTTATACATTAGTTTAAATCATGAGGAAGTCATTAACCTTTGATGTGGAAGAAAACGGTTTTGAAGGAAGTTAGAGACAACGGGAAGGAGGAAGGGAGCTACTGAAACCGACTCCTCATCGTGGAGAGATCTTGGTCTTGGTCTTGGTATTGGTATTGGTGTGAAGAAAGGAAGGCAACGCCTCAAGGAAGCGATCTCCCCTAACCTACGGTACGGTAGGGGGAACTCTACATGCTTTTGTAGAATGAAGAAGATGACCTCTCCATAAAAATCCATCCATGAAGATATTTTGTTTTAACGGAGAATAAGGGAACAATTTATTCATATATTCCTAGATTAAAACTGGTGGATGGTTTTAGAATTTGAATATTGCATAATATATTTCAGTTGACGAGAGGCGTATGTAGCCATGATCTATAGAGAGTGCAGGACTCAAAATGCTAGTACGGTTCTTCGATGGAAGCTTTGGATTTGGATGGTATGCATGTATGGAGTTATTTCTACAACATCATTATGCTTATTTGTTACATAACATGGAGTTGATTTATGAATAGTAATGAATGGTTTTCATAGTCCTTCGAAGCCGCCTCAATTTGGAAACAACCCTAATGTTTTACAACATTGCTACACCCTTGAATTTTCATGCACACCGGCTCAGTTCGAAGCCACACATTCCTATGCATATCCTTCACCTATCCCCCACTTTCATGGATTGAATTCTCTGGAACCTACGTGTAATGGATAGAGAGTAGAATTCACATCCCCTCCAGCTACTCTTTCCTTCTACCCACCATTTATGCAACCTACATCTTCTCCGACCTCGACTCCTCATGTTCCTTAAGGACATGTCTACGCTTACCAGAACCTCCCTAATAAATCTACCCCCAATAACCAACAAGGGAAAGGAAGAATAAAAATAGGTAGGAATCGAGGAAACAACCAACCTCAAGGGGGCGGTGAACAAGTAAACCCTCCTAACAACAACAGAGCTAATGTCCCTGCAAAGAACCCACGACATCCAACTAGACCTGTGAAGAACATCAGTTATAGAACAACCATCCATGTATCATTTGTGATGTATATGGCCATTATACACACCAGTGCCCCCAGATGCATAGAGCTTGTCACTTATTATAAGATAAAAATTGGCATCATACAAATGTTGTCACTCCGATGCAGTTGAATCCATCCCCACAAGGTCCTCTGCCTATGGTAATGCAAACCCCATTACCAAACCTGCCAATAGTTGCAAACTAACCCTTGGTACAAAAAAATACCGCAACTACTTATGTGGTTCAACACATTGATTCTAGTATCCATCACCTAATGAAATTGTCGTCTGATGTTAACTTATAGACTCGACGAAACCAATATGGCTTGACCATAAACACTATTAATACTTCCATGACATCTACGTCCACCCCTCTTTATATTTCCTTACATTCATAGATACCCCCCATGGACGGGACTTTCAAAGTCCCTCAGTTATCTTTATGTCGCTTCGTGAACAACCCCAGTACTAGATCCACTCTTAATTACAATATTATTGATGACTTGGCTCAGTATCCCTCTACCATGTCCACTTAGGATGTCTTAAGAAGTTCTCATTTGCAACGCAAATCTTTGTTATCTGGTTCAAGTGTCATTGATCCCTCTAATTATAGGTTGATAAATTTCGACTTGGATCAAGGAAAACCTAGGTTTCCATCATCGATAGCCTTCGAGGCTCTGGTAACTATTCGGAATTTGGTCATTCATTGTTGCATCATCTACGAGGGTGCATCCACTTGTGTTATGTCAACTTTTTTTTGGAAAAAACTCATACCCCCAACCCTTCAACCCTCATCCACATACCTTCGTGCTTACGATGGTCATGTCACTCGACCACAAAGAATTCTCTTGAATGTCCCCATAGAATTGGTAGGGAAAACTATGTTGATTGACATTGAGGTAGTCAATGATGAGCTAGATTACTACCTCCTATTTAGACATAGTTACATGTATACAGTGTGAGTTGTTTCTTCTACAGTCTTCTGACTCTTGATGTTCCCCCATGATAGGAAGATCATGACTATTGACCAATTAAAGTATTATGATCCTAAAAGACTAACCACTTTGAAGCATGCCCTACCTACAATCAAGACCTCCATCAACAACACATCCATCCCCTCCCTATCTATCGTTGGTCTGGGCTTATTTACCAACACCCCTTTGATGGACACCTTTTTTTCTCCTTCCATATCCTCCCTCTACTATTGATATATCGAACTTGTGCACCATCACGTATGATAATCTTACGACCTCATCACAATCTTAGCCGCAAACCCCATGGAATTATTAAGGTTCATTTCCTTTACACATGATTCCCTTTCTCTTTCCACCCAGTGGAATTGTGGGTAAACTAGTCGTAGCTGCACTCAATATTATGGGATTCACTTTCGGCATTCTAGTATGGTACCTTGATCCACCCACCCCCACCCCGACACCAAAAATCATGTTGAGATGAGCTGAACCTCTTGATATGGTGTCACACCCAACTCCTGGTAAATAACCAACTGCTTCTACCTCTACTTCTGCACCTCTTCCTCCCACGAAGACTGGGAGAAAGGCACTCAAATCCCTGACATCAACACATCCACCTTTTACTTGATATTTATGCGATATACTCCTCCATGCGACACAAAAATTTCCTAATTTGACACTCCTTTTCACCCACATGTGCACAATAGTCGAGACTAATGACACTCTAGTGGTGGATGTACCTGTCATTCCTATGATTTAGAACAAATTGCTATGAACAAACCACTCATGTGTTGTTTGTGGCCTATAGGGTCATTATTCCCATCATTTCCCAAACCTTCTGAAACCATTGTCCTTGAATAAATCCACTCTTTGACCTCTTCCTCAAACACCAATAAAACAATTTATACAATCTCTACTTCAAGTCATCCTTCCCCCTCCTCAACCATGGAATATCCCTCTGATCTATCTAGCTGCTACTTTCATAATGAAAAATATATCCTCAAATTTTTTTTCACTATTGAATATCCTTGGATGATTTTCACCATTGCTCATTTTTCATCCCCGACCAACCTTCCCCATCATCGGACCAATTCTCTGTTGAAGCGAAATACTTCATTCATGGAAGTGTCAATTGGTTCAAACACCCAATCCCGACACCTTAAGCCTTTGAAGAAGTTAACATGGCCAATATATCACAAATCATCAAAGTTGATATCTTGATGAAACCCAGGATAGTCGAGCATATTACGCTCGGTGATTCATGCTCCCGTAAGGAAGTCACCACCTACAAAACACATTTTTCTGGAATTTCATGATATTTTTTCTTGGTTCTATACTGAGATGCCTGGGATTGATCCATCTACCATTGAACATTGCATAAACACATGGCTTGATGTTTCCCCTTTGCTAAATGAAACGACCCATTCACCCGTTAAAGGCCCCTATCTTCCAAGCTAAGATGAAAAAACTACACAAATCAAGTTTTATATACCCCATTACGTATACCACTTATGTTTCCAATCATGTTCTTGTTAATAAAATCTGGAGCCTTTCATGTCTATACTAATTTTCATGATTTGAATTTGGCTTGTCGCAAAGACACATTTCCCACTCCTTTTATTGAACAAATCATAGATGCATGTGTTGGTTATGAATTATTTTCCTTCATGGACATTTTTTATGGTTATAACTAAATCCAGGTCGGCAAAGAAGATTACTACAAAATTGCTTTTACTACCCCCTGGGGAACTTTTGCATATCATTCATGTTGTTTGTCCTTAAACATTTTGGAGCCACTTTTCAACAAGCCATGACCTTTTGATTCGATGACCTTCTTCACATTATCCTGGTATAATTAGACAATATCGCACCTTGATCTCAGAAGCATTCCCAACATTTGGATTACTTACAACAAGTATTCCTTCAATGTTGCAAATATAATGTCCTCTTCAATTCCCTCAAGTGTCTGTTATGTGTCATAACCAGTCGCTTATTAGGATTCATCATGTCCTAGAAAGGAATTATCATGGATCCTTTGAAGGTTCAATCCATCGTTAATATTCTCCCTCCACATACTCTGCACTAATTGTAGAACCTTCAAGGGAAGGCTAATTTCCTTCATCAGTTTATTACAAATTATGCAATGAAAGTCCATGGATTCTTACACTTTTTCAATACCATCATTCCTTTCATGTGCGATGGGTAAGTGCAAACCGCTTTCAATGCATTAAAACAAGATCTGACCCATTCTCCCTTGTTGTCTCCTCCTAACTTTACCAAGGATTTTATCCTCTATGTATCAACATCTAAAATGCCATCACTGGAGTGTTAGTCCAAGAAGACGATGCTCTTCAAGAGAATGTCATCTATTATTTCAGTCTGAAACTTTTTATACCACCTTTACGTCACTCCCACGAAGAGAAAATGACCATAGCCATCGTCTTTTTGGTGTAGAAGATACATCATTACATTCTCATGATCCCAACTCGATTCATGGCCTATTCCAATCCCATGCGTTATCTCTTGATTCGATGTCTTTTCTAAGGCTGTGCTGCCAACTGGATTATCATTCTCCAAGAGTACGACTTGGAGTTTTTCACACCCAAAAGAACCAAATATTTGGCGTTAGCTTCTTTGATAGAAGACTTCCTATCATCATCTACCTTGCCTCCGATGACAATCACTCTCCTTGATGAATTCTTATTCGTCATCTCTACGGATGATCCATGGTATGGGGGCATCCTCCTTTACTTGCGCACACAAAAATTTGGGCCTCATTTAATCAATGTAGATCATCATCGCATTTGACACCAAGCTACTCAATATATCCTTATCATTGATGTCTTGTACCACCATGGTGTGGAAACAATACTACGATATTATGTCACCCATAATCAAGCCAAACAAGTCCTGAATGATTGTCATTTTGGAGCTTGTGGTGGCTGCCTCTCTAGTTTGGTTACTGCTCAAAAGATCCTATGCACCATTATTTTTTGCATACCATATTTATCGATTGCATTCATGTCATTAAACATTTCCACAATTGCCAACTCTTTTCCTAAACGGAAAGGACACCTCTTGCGCCACTACACCTTGTCATCATAGTCGGTACTTCTGTAAGTGGAAATTAACTCAATGACTTGTAACCCTCCTTTGGTCAACGACCATAAATACATCATTGTGGTAATTGATTACTTCACCAAGTGGATTGAGCCATGCCAACCTTCAATTGAAAGGATGAAACTGTGGAACTCTTCTATTTTAACCATGTTATCACTTGTTTCAGTGTCCCCCTCCAGCAATCTTATCGTTGATATCCATTGGCTAAACTGCATTAGTTGGTTGATGCTTTTTTTGATGTTTATAGGAGATATAGTAGAGCTGGATCAAGATGAGGTGTTCATGCATTCCTTGATTCAAAGATGTACTCAGACATATATTGATACAAGGATGCCTAATACCACACATACATCTATTGAAACCCCTTCAAATGTTCACTCTCAAATATTGTCTAAAACATCTAGAGATTCTAGTGTATTATATTGAGACATTGGTACGTGTTTAGAATTTATGCACATGCAAAATTTTGAGTATGCATGCATATTTATATTTGTTTTAAATCTTGTTCATTGATTTTACTAAGTTTTTTAAGAACTTTTCTTTGTAGAGAGACAACGTAATAGATTGTCTCGTGAGAGTGGGAAATAATATGTGTCTAGTTGACTATTTTATTCATCTCGTGACCATTTTCCCTCTTTTCGTCGTCATTTAGAGAATGACCAATAGACAAACCACATTTTATTGGTAATATGTTACATATATATAATTTATTTAAATAAATTACTAATTTGCACATGTGTATATATATGCTTGTGTCTTTATATACTAAATTATACATGATCACATGTGTAAATGTAGACTATCGTTGTTTTGCTGGGGGTTACGATGATGCGTTCAGAAAGGATGAGGGTGATGATGCATTTGCAGAAAATGAGGGAAATGCATTTGGAGGAAATGAGGATGATGATGCAAGGTGTGGAGATGCTGAGGATGTTGCAAGGGACCAAGCGCAAGTTCATGAAAATGCCTGGCAAAAGGGTCAAGGTCGACAAAGGGATACTTTCAAACAAGCACATGGTTGTAATCCCACAACCATTTATCCGCCAGATATACCCGATGCTTTTTGTTGGGAAAATTATATTTTTTCTATAACCCTTGAAAAATGCACAGCCCATGATAAAAAATTGAGGGATGATATTTCTATCTTGGAACTCCCAACTGAGAGCTGACAAAGTTTGCAAATACTTCTGGAATCTTTAGGAAATTTCATTAGTGCCTATAGAAGTATTGGGCTAACAACATACTGTTTTATTCACTTGATTTCAATGTGGAAGGCTAAGGTGATGGGTCCTAACAAGTGGTTTGATGTAGAGAAGAGGATATCAAAAGAAAATGCCATTTCAATGTTTAATTTTAAAGAAGGACCAAAGTGAAATATGTTAAAGGTCTAATATTTCAAGCAGCATGAGATTGCACACCATTTATATGATATATTTTTGTCTTCCTATGGTATATTTCCATGGAATGATGAAGTGCCGCATTATTTTGTAGGATTTTTTTTATGTAGAGTTTTTTTAAACATGAATCTAGATTACATAAATGCTCCATCTAAATTTTATATGATTGGAAAAGGTAGGATGTATGAACGGGAATGAGCCATTCAAGATCCATTGTTTCGTAAGGCTACACCTCGTTTGGTATGTCATCCAAAAATAATTATTACATTATGATAAGAGATGGAGGAGGCCTATCATATTGGTCTAGAGGCAAGAACCGTCATAGGAGACAACTTACCATCTTCTCTAGTGGGGGTTTATGTGGGCATGAATCGAAATATAGAACATGCTTGTTCTTGTGCACATTTTTCTTATAATACAGATATTGAGGTAGATTCAATGAGCCTTGAATATGTGAAGGCCTATGAAAAAAATTGTCGAGATGGGTTGTTTGAGTTACTCCATCACGAGGGAGAAGGGAGGGGGGAGGTATGTGAGGACGTTTATTTTTTCATCATAATTGTTAAATCATGTTTTTCTAGTTTGTATATATATAAGAATGGGTATTTAATGTGAAATCATTTGAATTGTAGTTCACCCAAATGTTCGATGAACATGATTTTATGGTCGATTCTAGTGTTAACCTAGGCCAACTGAAAGAGGTACATTTGCATAAATATCTATAAATTTATATGTTCGCATTATTGTCATGGCACCTTTTTCTAAGATTTAAATTTTGTTTGTGTTTGCAGGTTTCAATCCCCTCTTTTAGGACCATGGGTATTGGGCCCCTCTCATCATCAATTTTGGGAGACATTCCTAGTGTCTCCCAAGATATTGAGGTAAATTTCACCTTTCAAATGTTTTAGTAATAATTAAAAACTATTGACATTTTATTTAAACCGATTTATGTTGTCTAAATTACATGTTTCAAATGTTCAAGTTTAGTTAATGACATCTTAAATTTTAATTTATTTTTTACGTATGTATGAAATGTTTAAGTAATGAAATTAAAATTGTAGGCACGTAAACTGATTGTAAAATGCCCGACAAAAGGGTCAAGGTCAACAAAGGGCTACTTTCAAACAAGCACATGGTTGTAATCCCACAACCATTTATCCGCCAGATATACCCGATGCTCTTTGTTGGGAAAATGATATTTTTTCTATAACCCTTGAAAAATGCACATCCCATGATAAAAAATTGAGGGATGATATTTCTATCTTGGAACTCCCAACTGAGAGCTGACAAAGTTTGCAAATACTTTTGGAATATTTAGGAAATTTCATTAGTGCCTATAGAAGTATTGGGCTAACAACATATTATTTTATTCACTTGATTTGAATGCGGAAGGCTAAGGTGATGGGTCTTGACAAGTGGTTTGATGTAGAGAAGAGGATATCAAAAGCAAATTTCATTTCAATGTTTAATTTTAAAGAAGGACCGAAGTGAAATAAGTTAAAGTTCTAATATTTCAAGCACCATGAGATTGCGCACCATTTATATGATATATTTTTGTCTACCTATGGTATATTTCCATGGAATGATGAAGTGCCACATTATTTTGTAGGATTTTTTTAGGCAGAGTTTTTTTAAACATGGATCTAGATTACATAAATGCTCTGTCTAAATTTTATATGGTTGGAAAAGGTAGGACGTATGAACGGGAATGAGCCATTCGAGATCCATTGTTTCGTAAGGCTACACCTCGTTTGGTATGTCATCCAAAAATAATTATTACATTATGATAAGAGATGGAGGAGGCCTATCATATTGGTCTAGAGGCAAGAACCGTCATAGGAGACAACTTACCATCTTCTCTAGTGGGGGTTTATGTGGGCATGAATCGAAATAGATAAAATGCTTGTTCTTGTGCACATTTTTCTTATAATACAGATATTGAGGTACATTCAATGAGCCTTGAATATGTGAAGGCCTATGCAAAACATTGCCGAGATGGGTTGTTTGAGTTACTCCATCACGAGGGAGAAGGGAGGAGGGAGGTATGTGAGAACATTTATTTTTTCATCATAATTGTTAAATCATGTTTTTCTAGTTTGTATATATATAAGAATGGGTATTTAATGTGAAATCATTTGAATTGTAGTTCACCCAAATGTTCGATGAACATGATTTTATGGTCGATTCTAGTGTTAACCTAGGCCAACTAAAAGAGGTACATTTGCATAAATATCTATAAATTTATATGTTCGCATTATTTTCATGACACCTTTTTCTAAGATTAAAATTGTGTTTGTGTTCGTAGGTTTCGATCCCCTCTCCTAGGACCATGGGTATTGGGCCCCTCTCATCATCAATTTTGGGAGACATTCCTAGTGTCTCCCAAGATATTGAGGTAAATTGCACCTTTCAAATGTTTTAGTAATAATTAAAAACTATTGACATTTTATTTAAACTGATTTATGTTGTTTAAATTACATGTTTCAAATGTTCAAGTCTAGTTAATGACATCTTAAATTTTAATTTATTTTTTACGTATGTATGAAATGTTTAAGTAATGAAATTAAAATTGTAGGTGTGTAAACTGATTGTACAGTCTTCCACGGCTTTGGGTGTGGTGACCTCTTTGGGTGATGGGCTCACCGAGGTATATTTATTCATATTTATTATTTTAATTCCAATTTTATTTTTATTAAAGTTTATTTACATTATAAAAGTTATGTATTGAAGCTTAATTAAATGTTTCATGTGTTATAGGTCAATCGCCCGGAGAATGTGGATATTGATATTCATACAATGGATATTACATATCTATATATGTTTTTATACTTGTGAGCTTGTTAATGAAATCGCATGTGAAAACTTTAGACTTATCAGTTTAACTTATATATTTTAAACTTGTATATATATATATATATATATATATTTGGACTGTTCGTATATATATAGTTTTTGGATCAAGTTCAAATATAATTTAATAAAATGTTTAAATGATTACTTTCATCAATTTTGTTTAAATGATTTAATTTGGTCATGCGATACATAGATTATTGTTTTTAGAATTAGTTGATGTTTATATACAATATGTTGCAGTTGTGTTTAAATAATTTTCCTAAATATATTATTTTTTGTCATTTTTGATCATGACATATAGATTTAATTCATGTTTTAGATTGTTTAAATTATTTTTCTAAATATATTATTTTTGGTCGTGGTGTATAGATTTAATTAATGTTTTAGAATTTACGTATATGACTATGGATTTGACTCGACATGTTAGTTAGGAATGTCTTCAATCATTTAGGTAGAATAATATATAATATATGTAGAATATTCAATAAAATGCACTTTACGAATGTTTTCAATCATTTAGGTAGAATAATAAATGATATATGTAGAATGCTCATTGCTTAAACTTTATACATATTTTATAATAGAATAATTGGTTTGACTTATTGTGTGCCAAGAATTATAAATACATTGAAAAATCGTTTCCTTATAAGATAAACTCTCTAGGTGTATGGCTATATAAATATTTCTAGGACACTATTGCCATCATTGATTTATCATTTTCATATTATGATTTATCATTCATATCATGATTATATTTGGTGCTTCAATTTGAATATATTGTATTTTTATGGTAATCTACCACTTGTTTAAATTTTGTTATCATTTTCATATTATGATCTATCATTGATATCATGATTATATTTGGTTAATAATCTTAGTGTATATAATGCAATTCATAGAGTACTTCAATTTGAATATTGGATTTTTATGGTAATATAACACTTGTTTAAAGTCTTTTAATAAAGCAATATTGTATATAACAATAAAAATAATGAAAATCCATGTAAGAAAAAATAAAAATAATGTACACAAGTATTTTAAAACTCTTATAATCTAATTTGTTATTTTAGAAATTTTATTTGAACAAAAGTAAGAATTACGGCTATGTATTTGATACATATCATAATGTTAAAAATTACAACCACTCAATGTTGTTCATCAATCAATTTGATGTACATATGTTCAACAATCTAAGAACGATATATCATATAAGTTTCATCAATTTAATATACATAAGCTCAAAAATCTATGAACAACATAATATAAGTTTCATCAATTTGATGTACATAAGCTCAATGATGTAAGAACAATATCATATAAGTTTCCTCAATTTCATGGACATAATCTCAACAATGTAAGAACTTGATATCATATTTAAGTAAAAATTATCAATTTGACATGTACATAAGCTCAACAATCCAGTCTAACAATATATCACATTTAAGTTTCAAAGACACACATATCCCATGATTTGACAATTTCATAACATGTACTCAAGTGCATAACATTATAATTTTGAAAAATGCATTTTTAGGGAATGTGCTTAAAAAATCATCAAAACAATCTAGCTAAATTATCAATAATCACTATGTTTGATTGTCACAATTATAAAACCAATCAAGATGTACTTGATTTAAAAAGCATGTATCATGTTCAACATGTTTCAAAATAGAAATAAGATTGTAAAGGAATGCCGTCTTCAATTATTCTTTCATGATCAACTTTTGACATCTTCCATCTTCTAGCTTTAAATTTTTTATTTGACTTAACTTGTATCAACTTTATGCGAGATGCACATACCAAATGACTATATTGGAATCATATGCCATTAGGTTGATAGTATTTAAAGTGAACGTGAATTTCAGTTTGATGTGTTTCTTGAGAAAAAATTATTTTAATAGAATTGACCCGCTTTCATATATAAAACATTTGTCGTCATAGTCGTCCAATAATTTCATCTTTCTCTCTGTGCATCGCATCATATAACATCTGACATTTTCATTGTTGTCTATGGGTTCAACCATGACAAATACATCTCCTGCACATAAATAACAACATTGAATTTTTCAAATAACAACTTTCATATATATATATTTCAGATTCAAGTAAAAATCCTTAAAATAAAAAATGACAAATTTATTAAACTGTACATAAATTTACCTTCTCTAAGAAGATCCGAAATTCTATCACCATCAGTTGATATTGCATTTTCCTCTGATTCCAAATCCTCAAAGATTGCGAGTGGCAATTTTCCTTTTAGATTATTTTTGTTGTGTTTCCAAGGTTTAACATTATCGTCATTGATGCTTTCACAAATTTTTGTTGATTATATGTCCTCCATGCAAATAAGACAAAATCATGTTAGCTTCCTACTATCAAATGAAAACACATTTTTCAATTTTTTTGTTTTGATTGAGTGTAAATCTTGAGCTCCATGAATGTTTCTAGCATCATATGGCATTGATCTGTCTATAGATTAGATTCCAATAAGCCAAAAAAGCATGTCCAACATAAATAATTTACATGTGCATGTGAGTAAAATGTTACTAGATGTACATATTAAAGTCATTCCAAGTTGAATAATTTTGTTTTGAAAACAAAGTTCATACATTCGCACATCCTTAAATTGTTGATTTCAATCATGGCTAATATTTACAAGACACCATTGAAAAACTTTATTATAACACACAAATCGATTGGAAGAATGGTTCATTTGATTCCTCCGAAGCGCTCATTTTACACACGCCCTTGCACCATCGTGCTATCCTTTTCCTTGAGCATTTTCAAAAAAATGCAATGATGTTTAATATTTATTTTTTATGAAGGTGAAATAGCTAGTAGAATGATCATGAATATTTAAATTTCCCTGCACATCCACGTGAGCATATCCAATGTTCATTCATTACAATTCCATATGTTTTCAATGAACCATAAACAATATAAAAACAATGTTGTACACAATGTGTATCACGTGTGTGGTCATCTTTGATATAGAAATGATATTCATTGATCACATGTCGATTGTCATTTAGTCTTTCTCTATCATCAACATTATGTTGAGCATGTCTATATAGAACATGGAAAAATATAGAAACTTCGTCAGAATGATAATACTCACTTTGTATTTCTTTTTTTCTTCAAATGTGCAAGTCTCTATGAAATCAACCATAGAAAAAATAGTCCCTACTGGAAAAACACCATGTGATTGTTTGAATTATTTCTCTTTCCATCATGCTCTATGTGAATGTTTGATGTATTTATAAATTTATTTTTCAAACTTCTTCAAAAACTCTGTAACACTGATTGTATCTTCTTGTTAACCTATCCTTCTCAAAAGAGTGTTTGTAGAACTTGTAGAATTGTGGGAATAAGTGACATATTCATATCTCTTCCAATCAACAATTATATTTGACAATGATTGATCATTAATATCAATAGGATATTTATGGTGTAATCAAGCTATATTTCCACAATGATCACATTTATTTCCACTGACGCATACTTTGTTGTAAAATATCTCATGACTACGTCTTTCACATGGAATTTTAGATATAAAATCATGAATCGTGGAAGGAGGTGAGTTTGGGAAAAATGTTTTACCAAACTGAATGAATGTGACATAATATAATTCAAACTAAACATGATAGTGACAACAACATCTGTCACGAATACTGATAGGTCTAACATACCATGGATTCTATTGTACAAATGTATTGACTGACATATTCAGTTCTCTATGTTCGTCTTTGAATTTATTGAACAATTGTATTCCAGTCATCTTCAATATATGTTTTGGATAGATTTCATGCTGATTTCGAGATATTCTTCGTCGTATCGAATCCCTTGCATTTGGTGAAACATGAGAATTTCCCACTCGATATTCATGCATCATAGAGTTAACACTTTCACCAACCTTATATTTATAGGGTTGTCTACAAATAATTTCCCAACAAAAAATATCATCATTTGCATCTATTTGTAATAGAAATTTGTTATATTAGTACAATGTTTTTCATGAAGTTTCAATAAAATTTGTGATCTGGGTTGTCCGACGTTTTTGTCTAGTACTAGATTAAACAATCGTTGTTTGTATTATTCTATGTGCATCACTAGTATCTTTGTTTTTGGATTTTACAATAGTTTTTATTTCATCGGCTATATTTTTGAACACCTTTTTATTCACCTTTTAATATTTTGTCTTCTTTTGAATACCCAATAATGAGCAAGATTTGCTCAACTCCTTGGATATTAACAAACACCTCAAAATTTGAGCTTGCGTTGCGACTCATTCTTTTTCCATAAATTGTTCATGTATCTTTTCAGCACAATATCGTACAATATGGTAATTTGTGATTCAATACATTTGTACGAATAGTGATAGGTCTAACTTACCATGGCTTCTGTTGTACAAATGTATTGAATCAGAAATTCCCTTTTCTATGTTCATATTTGAATTTATTGAACAATTGTATTTTAGCCATCTCCAATATATGTTTTGGATGACTTTCATATTGATTTCGAGAAATTATTCGTTGTATCACATCCCTTACATTTGGTGAAACACAAGAATTTTCCATCTAATATTCATGCATCATAGATTTCACACTTTCACCAAACTTATATTTAGAGGGTTGTCTACAAATAATTTCCCAAGAAAAAAACTCATTATTTTCATCTATTTGTAATCAGAATTTGTTATATTTGTACAATGTTTTACGGGACGTTCGAATAAATTTTGTGATATGCATTGTCAAATGTTTTTGTCTAGTACTAGATGAAATAATCGTTGTTTGTATTATTCTACATGCAAGACTAGTATCTTTCTTTTTGGAGTTTCCAATAATTTTTATTGCATCAGCTATATTTCCGAACACGTTTTTATTCACCTTTGAATATTTTGTCTTCTTTTGAATACCCAATAATGAATACGATTCCCTCAACTTCTTGGATACTAACAAACACCTAAAAATTTGAGCTTACCTTGCTACTCATTCTTTTTCCAGAAATTGTTCATGTATCTTTTCAGTACGATATCGTATAATATGGTAAGGTTTTTTGTTTCTAAATTTTTCTCTATCAACATTTTGTATCATGTCCTCTTCAATGATGAAGCCACCTATATATATATATATATTTCAATTTCAACTTTAATTTAGCATATTTCAAATATAGTTAAATTGAAACATAAAAATATGACTCATAATTATAAAAACAATTACATGGTTTAAAATATTTTAATAACCAATTTATATGTGTGTGTGTGTGTGTGTGTGTGTGTGTGTGTGTGTGTGTGTGTGTGTGTGCGTGTGTACACACCTCTACTGGATTGAATATTTTCATTGTTTTCTGATTGTTCAATGCCTTCAACATATTGATCAACATTATGACATAAATCTATATCTGCATTTGAAAATATTTTTCAAGAATACAATCATTTACAAAAACCAGTTACTGCATTTTAAACAAATTTACAATATTTTTACTCGTTTGTTTCTTTTTTTCATGGTATTTGAGTATTTTCTTTTCATTATGTAAGGAATCATATTGAGTGCGATCATATTTCCTCTTTCGTTCTCTTTTGTTTCCCATGATTATTCAATGTATACCTTCACCTTGGAAAAAATTGCCCTCGAGAGAATCTTAATCATCAAAGAAAAAATCACCTTAAAAGACTTGTCCATAAAATATTGCTCAAAATAATAAAAACAAATTCACCATAGAATAAATTGGTGAATAATCTTTAAGAAAAATTTTATTATAAAATATTTCCCAAAAACATATTCACTAAAGAAAAAATGTCTCCACCTTAGAACATAATTTCTAAGAACACTTTACTATAAACAATTTCTGAAAATTTCTTCATTATCAAAGAAAAATAGCCTCCATCTAGAAGATAATTTCTAAGATCATTTTACCATAAAAAGTCTCCCAAAAGAATCTTTGCTATCAAAGATAAATAGGCTCCATCTCAAAACATAGTTTCTAAGAACATTTTACCACAACAAATTTTTCAAAAGAATCTTTACTATGAAAGAAAAAGAGCCTCCATATCAAAAATAGTTTCTAAGAACATTTTACCATAACAAAATTTCCAAAAGAATCTTTACTATCAAATAAAACGAGCCTCCATCTTAAAAGATAGATTTAAGAACACTTGCAAAAAAACATTACCCCTTGTCTGTAACTATGTAAAATGGCGATCTTTTAAAAAATGAGAAAATATGTGTAAACATTATTCTTATAAATATGAATCTAAACGGTTTTTCAAAAAGGCTCATCAAGTTTTTTTTGGCCGAAGAAAAAAAATAAAGAAAGGTTTTCAGCCAAACTATTAGTTTGGCCAAACTCTTTTACGTACGTTAAAAATAACTTTCGGGCGAACTATTATATTTTTTGGCCATAATGTTTGTTCAACCAAAAACCTGTAAATATTCAGAAATGGTATTCCATCCCATTTCTGATTCTTCTTCCAATTTCAGAGAGATTGGATCATATGAAATACTTAGAATTTATCTTAACCTATAATACCATTAGTTGCATAATCCAATCTACTTTCTCTAGAAGTGAATTTTGTTGAATTTGGCGTAATCCACTAATTTTATTTATTAGTTTTCTTAGAAGGTGTCTCGATTGCTTCAAAATTTAATAGAATTCAGTGAAATGAAAATTTAATAACTTCTTAAAAAGGCGATGAAAAAATTTGGAAAAATCATGGTATAAAATATTGATGTGTTGTTTTTAAAAGGGTACTTTCAGTTTTTTTGTTTTGAATTGGAAATTGGGGAAGATGTTGTTTCAAAATTATAGTAATTATTCTATGTGATTGTTGGATACAAACTTATAGGAAGATATTAGTACAATATGTCTAGATCATCATAACATATTTTTTGATTTTAATGAACAATAGTTGAATAATGAATAAATATTAGTCTAAAAACATGGATATTTATCATAATTTCATTAATTAATAACATACTATCAAACACTTGAAAAAATGACATATCAAATGCCAATAAAAAAATCTAAAAAATAATCAATAGAAAGCTATCACAATTCTCTACAAGTTTTTTTTTAACTGCAAAATGAAATTCTAAACACAAATCT
>LPNX010269915.1:7742-141351 GCA_001517045.1 Pseudotsuga menziesii | reverse complement strand
AAAAAAGTAGACACCCAGATTCATGATTTCACCCTTAGTAGGAAAATCAATCGCATGATTAACATGTAGCCAATCTCTTTCTATACCTTATATTTTACCCATGGATTTTGTTAATATGGTCAGTGCTTGACCGGATATCCATCTTAGTTTAATGTAGTTTTCATCTCCCTAAGTTTTCCATGGATTCCCTTTAACTCTATAAAACTTTATGGAAACAAATATTTATATTGTTTTAGGAGGGATTCTACTTCAAACATTGTTTGGTTGTCCCTGTAAACCCGAATTGATTCCATATTTCATTTATCCTTAGATCCAATATAGACTTTCTTTAGTTGCGGGGATTGCATATATATTCCTTTGGTACCTTCTTATTTGGTGTGTCTAACTTCTTTGGTTCCTTCTAATTCCTGGAAACTGAGGTGTCATAGTTGATTGAGCTCATTATGTTCTATCTCTTCTTGATCTACCTTTCGCAATAGAGTGACTACTTCCATTTATCGATTGCTAGGAGAAAATATACCATTTCTTGGTGCTTAGGGAATATGTATGGTTGAATTATCTTCTTCAACTAGTCAGTGAATAATGTGCTCTTCGTAGTTGCCAATGTTTTTGTCACTCTGTTATTGGTGGAAATGAAAGAAAATTATTGGATGAACCTGGAAAGCAACTTCTTACAAAAGTAAGTTTGTCGTATCATTTCTTCATGGAGATACCAAGCCTTCACAATAGGACTAATCTCATGAAACAATTTGTGAACCAAGAACTGTGGTTGTAATCCTCTTGATTCCTACTAATCATCACATAGTTCAATGTGTTGAAAGGATTAGTCTCTCTAATATATATTTATTTCACCATGTTGGCATTACAACATGGTTCAAACCTGATAATCAAATAGATTTGTGTGGTATCCTAGTAAGGAAAATCATCTTTATGTGTCACGCACCATCTCATTAAATTACCTAATAGAGTTGCAACTAGGATATATCCATATAGTATTCTTCATCTTCTGAAGAATCGACTTTTTACAAGAATGTATCCAAGCAATTAGCTCCATCATTGTTGGTGCATGACTAAATTTGACACCAATCCATATAACACAATTTACGATTTTCCAATGTCTTGATGATAGCTCATGGTGTCTACTATGCTAGTTTTCCAATGCATCTTTAGAATTAGTATCAATTGATTGGATACTTCTCCAACTCATAGAACCTTATACAGTAGGGTAGATGTATATGTCTCTCTATATTGTGGTAAGACAATATAGCTTCTCTAGAACATTTTGTTCCATATTCTCTTGAATTGGATCAACATACCATGACCCTTGATGTGGATCTAGTGGTTGGGTCACCTTGATGCCATCATCCTCAAACGTAAGTATTCTATTCTTTAACTAAATTATTCCATAGTTATCATAAGCCCAATATATTCCAAGGAGCACTAGATAGAGGCTTGTCTCATCCATATTCTCAATTACCTCATAATCCATAGTGGTATTGAAACCTCATAAATGTACCATAGTGTTCTCCATCCATCCAATGGGGAAAATACCAAACTTATTTTCCATGCACAACTAGATGGGGGAATTAACAAGTCTTACGAAACCCATCGCTTCACATGATTTATTTGGTAGGATTCTCACATCAAACACTAGGTCACGCATTACATTTTTTATATCTTAAGCATGGACTTGTGCATGTAAGTGGAACTCCCAACCCATTGTTTTCCTTCAATGTCATTGCAAAAACTGATATTATACTATGGGAATAGAATGCGAATGTCCTCATCATCTTTCGCAATGTCAAATACGTTGTTAAGTGTGTTATGCAATTGTTGTGTAGCATTCTCATCCTCCAGGATTTCCTTAAGCATCTAAAACCATAAAGAAACAGAGTCTTTGATTTTATTAATAATTGATCCCTCACCTTCAACCCTTTCATAATATGAGGTACTCTATTGCGACAGTCTTCTACCCTCTTGAGATAGTAAATTTGGTTCTTGACCAAACATATATATGGCCTCTTTGTAAAATTACTTCTATTGAACTTGTACATACTTTATTTTCTTTGGAAATTCCTTTTGGATCATCAGAGGGTTTGGTCATCACTAGTCTAATGTAATTTTATCTCCTTCCCAAATGACAAGAAAAACCACTTTTAGTTTGGTCTTCATCGGGCTCACAGATTATGAAGCTGGATAGTATTATTGTGTAACCTTCCCATTTAACAATCATCTCATTCCATTCTTCCAATGTATGAGCATTGGTGTTGAAGTAGATACACCATGGTCACTTCAAAAAAGGTCAATAATAATCTATATGACCAATTTAATTAAAATTGTATCACTGTAGTGGCCATTTGTAAAATTCTCCCCTTCCATGTCCAAATAATCCTCATCTTTCATCTCCAAAATTGAATCATCTTGCTTCCCCTCCTATCCCTTGGGGCTGATCCACTACTCAGAATATAGCTTGGTACATCCTCTCTATGAGGGAATCCAAGGATGGGAACTTTTCAATACTATACATCATGGACTCACAAAGTTCACAGTTGATGGTGTTATGCAGCATAGAGTACTTATGAATTAAAGGATAAAGTTACATTGGGTGAGGGAATGAATTACATATCTCATAATAGTCACTAGGATAACTTGTGGGAAGATTAGGGTAAGATGGTAATCCTATGGAAGGAAACATTTTTCTTATGGAAACTTATGCAACTATTGTGCTCATATTATATTGAATGATCCTCTTGACATAACTTGTTCTCATCATGTTATTGGACACTAAGAAGCATGGTGTCCTTCCATTAGGAATCTAGTGCACCATAGCTATGGTCATTATGTTTTTGGTGTATTTATTTCTTTGAGGCTCTTAGTTATTTCCACTACCTTATTTTGTACTTGATCTAGTTTTGGAAGACTATGAGGTCCCTATTCTCATTTCCATTGAGTCTGGATAGTTTTCCCTAGATTCAATCTTCATCACTTTCTCTAAAACAACCTTGGAAGAGGGTATTACTTGTTGTGATAATGGTATCTTGGTACGTAGAATAAACCCTTGAATGATGCATTCTTTGTGATGGGTTTCGTTGAATGGGTATTTTAGATTGGTCAATGCATATTTGAATAATTGTGAATATGCCTAGGATGGTTCTCTAGTTATCCCTTGGATTTTTCTTAGTTCTGCAACACCTTGTTGTTCTGATTTAGGTTGCAAAAAATTATCCAAGAATAGGTCATTGGTTTCCTCCAAGGTATGGGTTAGTGTGCTTGGAAACTTCCTTTCAACCAATATTATATACCATTGCAAGTCCTTTCCATAGAGGGTCAATTAGAAATCCATAAAATTGGATTATATTGGATTTGGTGTGGCATTCTAAATTGCTTCATATAGAAACAAGTGTTAAGATTCATCATATTCTTCATTTCTCCAAAACTTTAGGAACCTTAATAGAGGTCTTACTAGAGAAACTACCATAGGTTTTTTATTTTGTGTTGTAGTTGGGGTTCCTATAAACCTTGGGGTCATGGAAGTGTTACAGGATTTTTAGTAAGTTCTTTATAACTACTTCTACATCCTCCTATTAACAAACTTATTCAAGAAATTTTCCTACTACTACTCATCGGACTATACCAAGGAAGTTGTAACAAAATACTGAGATATGGTTTCCATATTTTGCATGGGATCCTTGGGTTCAATCAGGGGAGTTCTATCTCCATTAATTTTGGTTCCTTGTTAAATGAGGGGTTCACTTTCTGGAGTACTTCCACATTCTGCGGGTGTTGGTAGTTCTTGATAATCCTCTTCTTCGTGTGCTTCTTCTGGAGCCCCATATCTTTTTGCACCTTGGATATCCTCTTGTAACCAAGCAGGTTGCCTCTTGTGAGGATTCTTCTCCTGATTTGAATCTACAGGTTCTTGAGGTTCTTCTAATTCTTGATCTTCTTCTTGAATTTCTTTGTTCATGGTTGTGTCATGAATTTTGGGTGCTACTGTTTCTTCAGTTTCTTCAGCAGGTCTCTTTCTGGATTTGTTGTAAGCTGAGTCTTCGTCAAATGTTACATCCCTACTGATGTCGATCTTCTTGAATCTTGGGAAGTATATTCTGTAATCCTTCTAGTTTTCAGAGTATCCCACAAATATACCCTTCTTTCTAGAAGGATCTAACTTTTTCCTCTTTTCTTTTGGAATGTGTATGTATATAGGAAAACCGAATATTCTGAGATGGATCACTTCTGGTTTCTTGCCAGAAAAGACTTCTTCAGTTGTCTTGTTCTTGAGTACTCTGTCTGGAGTATGGTTCTGTACATACACTGTTGTTCTAGTGGCTTCTGCCCATAGATGCATGGGAAGATCTTGATCATGAAGCATGGACCTTGTAGCTTCCATGATCATTCTATTATTCCTTTTAGCAACCCCATTCTGTTGTGGATTATAAGGAGTGGATAAATCCCTCTTAATCCTTGAATATTTGCATAACTCTTTGAATTCATTTGATGTGAATTCTCTGCCATTATCTGATTGAAATGTATTGATCTTCTTTTCTATGTGGTTCTCGATCAAGGATTTGAATTCCTTGAACTTTCTAAATACTTCATCTTTTGTTCTTCATAAATTATATCCATGTCTTCATAGAAAAATCATCAATAAAAGAAACATAGTCTACATACCCACTTACTGAACTAGATGAAATTGGACCGCATACATCGGAGTGAATGATTTCCAAGGTTCATTTTTCCTTCCTCTCACTACTTGGAAATGTATTCTTTGTGTTCTTTACTTTCGCACATCCTATGCAGACATCGTCATGTTTTGTTTGTTTTTCTGGAAGACCTTCAATAGCTTTGCTTGCAAGTGGTAGTGCTCTGTAGTGCATATGTGCAAGCCTTCTATTCCAAATTTCATTTGGTTCTACTGAGTCCTGAACGAAAGATTTTTTTGGTTGGCCTTTCAATTTGTATAGACCTCCTTCTTATTCCCCAATCACTATTGCATCATCAATAGTCTTTCCCTTTGGCCACATAAGAACTTGGCCATATACAAATGCAACCCTCATGACTTTTGCATCCAATGTAGATATGGAGAGGAGGTTATTCTTCAGTCCTAATACAAACAATACATCTTTCATCTTCATAGACTTTCCAGAGTCTAGATTATAGGAGGATTCACCACTACCTTTGATTGGATACTGGTAGTCATCCCCAAGTTTCACATTGTGAGCTGACTCATGTTTAGATAGTTTCATAAAGGATTCTTTGAATCCCGTCATATGTTTGGAAGCACCACTGTCTGTAAGCCAATCATTGCTTCCATGTGTGATAGTTCCTATGAGAGCAGAAATCAAAACATATTCTTCATCACTTGAAGAATAATCCCTTTCTTGTTTGATTCTCTTTGTGGAAGCTTCATCACCCTCTGCAGCATGAGCATGATGTCTTCTCTTGTTTCCGTTCTTATTGTGAGAGATATTTTTTCTTATAGGACAATCTCTGGCAAAGTGTCCTTTTTCATAACATGTATAGCATCTGAGTTTAGATAAATCTTTTCTAGTGTTATCTTTCTGGTGGAAGTGCTTACCTCTGGAGTGATGAGTGTTTCTTCTGCTTTTCTTGGAGTGTACTGTGAGAGATTGATATTCACTTCCCATCTTTTATTCTCGAGCTGCTATCCAAGATTCTTCTTGTGAGAATTACTCCCACATTCTACTAAAATTGACTAGCTTCTTTCTGACACAGATTTCTTGAATAAAGGAGTCCCATGATCTAGGGAGACCATTCAAGGTGGTCATCACAATTTCTGCATTCTCCACTTTTTAATATACTGCTTCAAGTTCTTCCTTCATGTGAGAGACTCTTGTAAAGTAATATTGGATGGTTTTCTCATTCTGTATCTTTAAATTCTTCAATTGGTTTGTCAGAGTCATCTTTCGGTTTATGTTATTTCCTTCAAATAGTTTGGTCAGGGCATCAAACATATCTTTAGGTGTCTTTAGGGAGGACAACCATGGTATGAGGAAATCCTTGATTGAATCAGCAATAATCCTCTTATCCATGAACAATTTATTTTTGTGTAAGGCTTTAGCCTCATCTCCCTTCGGAACTGGAACCTCTTCCGTGATGTAAGAGTCCAACTCATTTTCTTCTAGGACAAGGGAGATCCTATACTTCTAGGATTGGAAGTTATCATCTCCCTCAATATTTTCATCAAGCTTGGTATGATGAGACATCTTAACTGAGAACCTAAAATGGAAATACAGAAGATTTAGACCTTACCAGGTTAATATGTCAAATCTAGATCTCAAGCTAAATTTCTACAGAGCTTGTTCAGGAGCAGATTAGGGTTTGACTTTCTTAGAGTTATGTCCAATCAAAAACTATGATCTTGATCTCTAAACTTCAATTTTGAGAAGGAGATCAATCCAAGCCTGGGATCACTCAAAAATTCCATTTCTGTGGAAAGCCCTAATTTCTGGCAGTAGTGTTGGGTCAAAAACTGAAAATGCTTAG
Organism: Pseudotsuga menziesii; assembly: GCA_001517045.1. Lineage (NCBI taxonomy): Eukaryota > Viridiplantae > Streptophyta > Pinopsida > Pinales > Pinaceae > Pseudotsuga > Pseudotsuga menziesii. Next base: position 134,844 of record LPNX010269915.1, on the reverse strand, counting down.
AATCAGATTTTGCTTCGACAGAAAGATTCTCCCTAGAGAAGAGAGCCATCCCAACCTTCTTTTCCTAAAAATCTATGGAGAGAGATCCAAAAAGTAAGAAGCCCTAGTTTCCGTAGCTGCACAGTGTCTTCTTCTCAGGTTAGCTCTGATACCATGTTAGATTGTTATCATTCAAGCTAGCATTATCTTAGGATCTTTAACTGAGAGAATAACAAGCACAACAATAAAACATAAGAGACAATGAACAAAATGTTTTTCCTTGGGGAAACCATAAAGGAGAAAACCCCACAACTTCCTTAGAGATAGAATCAGCACCAAAAGCAAAACCCCAAACATAGTAAGATGATCTCCTGACAGCAGTAGTCTCTCTCTCTCTCTTGTCCCAGCAACTTCTTCTCTCTCAGTTATGCGCTACAAATGAGTGTGAGTGAATGTGTGATATATAGAGAGGATCACTCTCTATTTATACTAATTCTTGACTTGACAATAACTGACTAGGGCTGACTTCTCTAGGAGAGTCTAATAACCCTAGCGCCCCACAAGTGTGGGGACTTTAACCCTTGATCAATAAGAGGGTTACCCACAATGACTTTACATGACTTGTTTACATTATTGAATCTCCCGATAGGAACATCGAGGAATGACATGACTCAAATACATTACAAACACTTCTCAGAATAAACATCGGGATACAATACATAAGAGATACAAGTGAATACATTCTGAAGTTACAAATACATCAACAACAAGACCATATAGTAGCAATTTTAAGGTGGTTGGTTGTGAATGTTGGGCTCATATTCCTGATGAAAAATAGAAAATGTTAGAACCCAAGTCTCACAAGTGTATATTAATTCATTATGATGACAATTATAAGGATTACAAGTTGTTTGATCCTTCCAATCAAAGTGTCATAATCGAAAGAAATGTTCAATTTCATGAAGTCTCTCTAGCACTTGAGTTTGTAGAACCTCATAATACCCTAAATTTGCCATTATCACCTATCAATTCTAACTCTATTTCTCGTTACTACAGTTCTGTGGCTATTGTTGATTTTAGCTCATCCTCTTTTTCAAGTATTACACCTGAATCTAATGAAGCTCCTAAAGTAACTTCTGTTGCTTCACATATTCTTGTTTGGTCCCAAAAAACTCTTGAATCTGCAGGTAGTGAGGTCGATAATCCTTATGATACTCATAGAACTAGATCTAACTTTTCTCTTATGAAAAAAAATTTGGCTGTAGACGATCGTACTTCTTATGCTCAAGCTAAGGGTAAGCCTCATTGGGAACACACTAGGTCTATTGTTTATGAATATCTTTTGAAAAACAAGACTTTGTCTCTGGTTCCTCTTCCTTTAGGAAATAATTTATTTGTTTGTAAATGGGTTTATAAAAATAAGTTCACAACATAAGTACATATTGAAAAATATAAAGCTATATTAGTCGAAAAAGGTTTTAATGAACTTGAAGGAATTGATTATAAATTAAACTTTTTTTCTTGATGCTAAAATGAACACAACCAAAACCATTTTATCTATTGATGCATCTTATAAATGGGAATTACACCAAATGGATTTTAAAAGTTCCTTTTTAAATCATTATCTAAATGAATACATTTATATGCAACAACCTCCTCCTTTTCTTTCTGTTGAATCATCAAGTTTAGTATGAAAATTACACAAGTCTTTATATGGTCTTAAACAAGCACCTAGGGCTTGGTATGATAAAATTGATGCATATTTCTTGACAAATGGTTTTAAGTGGTGTTAATATGATCCAAATATGTGACTTAATAAACTTGGTAGTAATGTCCTCATTATTTTTTTTTATGTGGATGATCTTATTATCACTGGAAGCCAGCTTGTTTTCATTCAAAATATGAAAAGTGATATTCAAAATCATTTTGAGATGACAAATCTTGGTATATTGCACTACTTCTTGGGTCTTCTGATATGGCATTTGAAAGATGATATTTTTCTCTCCTACCCTAAGTATTCGATACATTTATTGCCTCATTTCCATATGAGTGATTGTAAACCTGCTCCTACGCCATTTTAGTCTGGTGTAAATTTATATGTTGAGTGTACCACTCCTCTTATTGATGCTACTCTTTATCATCAGCTTGTAGGTAGCTTGATATATTTAACTCACAATAGACTAGATCTCTCTTTTTTCGTTAGTATGGTTTCTTAATTCATGAAGAAACCTTGTGAAATTCATTGGCAGGAAGTAAAGATATTTATGAGATATTTGTCCAGGCCATTACATTGTGGTGTCCTTTGTTCGAGCAGTGCTACAGTTTCTCAACCTGGTTATACATATTTTGATTGGGAAGGTGACAATTCTGATTGACCATCAACTATTGGTTATATATTTCAACTTGGTTTAGGTTCGGATCTTGGTCTAACAAGACAGTGAAGACTCTTTATTTATCTTCATGTGAATCAGAGTATAGAAGAACAAAAGAAGCATCTAAAGAAGCAGTTTGGTTACGACATGTTCTTAATGAACTTGGTTTAGTTCCAAACTAATTCACTATGTTGAAATGTGCCAATCAAGGTGCAATTTGGATTTCTTATAATATTGTATATCACTCTAAGACAAATCATGTCGACATTGATGCTCACTATTTTTGAGGTCTTTTGGAAAACATTATTATTTATTTGGAGTGTTGTCCTATTGAGAAAAAGGTCATTGATATCTTCACAAAATCCTTGAAACAAACAAAGTATGTACATCTTCATTATTTTCTTGGTGTTATGGAGAGAAACTTCCTATGGCATGGGGTAAACCACAACATACTAAATGACACCAAAAATCAATCCATTCTAATATTCAAGAGAAATAAATTCATCTAACATTAAGGGGTATGAAGCATACCTTATTCCAGATGGATGATGTAGATCCTTGTTGATATTTTCCAACACACTTGTATTTACAATTAGCTCTCAACAATAGGAAACAAGACAAGAATTCTATTTATCAAAGTGGTAGGCCTACTCTAGCGTATATAAACCATCATGTATAAGAAAATATAACTACATCCATGTACAAAATATTCATAGTTATGCACATGTATCAAATGATAAATGGATATTTATATTAATAAAAATAGAGATAGAACAATGACAAATTCTGTCGACATCTTGTCAAAACCGAGAAATTGTGTCATCCACTTGGGACTCCACCACTTCAATCCTCCATCTGCATGGAAGGATTACAAAGCAAAGACAAGTTTGGGAAGAGAAGCAATGTGTATGCCAAAGGGACAAAGGGATGCAAACTAAAGCATAAATAAGTGAGCCAACAATGAACTATAGTTTCCTTGCTCTCCAAAATTCTCCTCCTTTAATGCATCCTAGAGGATCATTATATGGACCTCCAATAGGAAATGGAGGGTCAACTTCGAGCATTTTCCAGGCATATGGAAGAGCAAGAGTCAAGTTATTTGGGAATCTATGAGGAGAGATCCATTTATTTTTTTATGCACATTTCCTAATGTTATACCAAAATCCCGTCACCATCATGTGATAAGACATTTGACATACCTACTTTCCCTGAATCCTAGCTTATAGAGTGGAAACTAAATGGTTTTCTATCAATCTGTCATACAAATTCCCAGCACCGTGCATGCCCCTTTATTCAGGAGAAGTACCCCTATTTGCACTGCCTTTCATCGGTTGTCCAGAAGCGGTGCCACCGCCCATTGTCGTTGGTCCATAGGTGGTTATTACCAGAACCGCTTTGTCATAGAAGGAGAAGTGCAGTACCCTAGGTAAAAAGGAAAAAGAGAATCTTCTCGAGGATTCTAGATGATAAGCCTTGAGATATCCCTTATCCCTACTATTCTGGGTTGGTTGAGCTCTAGATCCCTCATCCTAGGATCTTAGAGGCCACCTCACCCACTAATTTCTCAACCATCTCTATCCATTAAAGCCCTATAAATATGAGCTCATAGCCATGGTTGAGGGGATAACATTGAAGGTATTGTTATGCTATTGGATTGATTCTTGGCCCAAGATCATTTGGAGACAGCATTGAGAGCTAGATTCGGAGCTTTTGGGGATGAAGAGCTGGTTTCATGGAGATGCATGTCAACACTGAGGCTTGGTTGTAAACTTCTTCATATTTCTAATGCAAGTTGATTTTTGTCCCACATATGATGTTGTTGTTGTGATTTCGTATATATATGTTGCTAGATTCCTTAGTCACTAGCATATATTAGTAGATCATATTCTAGTTGCCTTGATTTGTTTCGTGTTGAGATTTTTTGCAGGTACACAAGTGAACTGTCAAATCCTTGTATTCCAAATATCTACAGCATCTAGGGAGAGTCTTCAACCTCTGTCCTCTTATTGTTCTGGATCTGACCCATTCAAACCAGTGGAACACCTTATTGTCCGTAGGAGGTGAAATATTCCAGCTAACAAATTTGGCGACTCCATAGGGGAATTGTTTTCAGTTGTTCTAATCTTCCTCAGTCTGCAACTCTTATCTGAATCTAGGCTCCGTTTTCTTCAACTCTTTTGATTCACATCTACTTTCTGATTTGTATTATTTGGGTTTGAAATTTTTAGATCTGTTCAGATCTGAGTCATTTCGGTATTTTATGCTCTGTTACCACATTCAATTCAACAATGTTTGCCTTGATCTAGTATTTTTTGATCTGATCCATCATTTTCTTTTTTGTTTTGGCCATCTACAGGGAACCATGCCGATGCTTTGTATGAGGAGTGGTGCCACCGCCTGAACATAGTGAGAAGTAAGCGGTGCCACCGCCTATATCTAGTTTGCAAGGAGCGGTGTTGTCTTGGAAACACTTTGTCAACACCTATGAAGATCGGTGCCAGGTAAGCATTAGTCCAAAACTATTTTTTCTTCATTTTTATTTGTAAAAATTTGGAATTTTGATTGCTTTCAGTTCTATTATCAAGCTTGTGTTACTGAATCTGGTGTGTGTGGCTTGCTGATTTGATGGTTTAATATTGATTTGAGTGGAATTTCAAAATTTTATTTAGTCTTTTTTATTGTTCATTCGCTTCTTGCTTGTTGGTTGTGCTTAAAGAAGGATTTCTTGTTTTCTGAAAGTTAGGGTGCTCATTGAAGTCTCTTTTCGTTGCATATACTAAAAGAAGAACACTATATTAGCTTCTAGATTTCATTTCTTCCTTGCATAGTAAACTTTTTTTTCTTTCCTTCAAAAAGAAAAGTTTTACTTGAGATTAGGACATCATATTTGAGCATTGGATTTGGGTTTTCTGATTGGATTTACAGGCTTTCAGGACCTTTATGATCTTTCATCTCTCATGCATATAGGACTATCTCGATCAAAATAAAAAAAAGGGGTAGTTTTAAGTTAGATTTGCTTATGTTTTTGAGAAATTTGAAAATTCAGAGTGCATTGGCATATAGGTGTGCTTGGTGTTGTTCCTTTAGGAAAATAGATTCTCACCCTTCTCATTTGCTTTCGAAAAGAAGAATTTGGTTTGTGAAAGTATTTGCTTGTCTTTGATTTGATGTTCATGACTATTGATTGGAATGATTTTTGGTTTTGAAACAAAAAGAAAAACACTCTCTTCCCTCCCGTAAGTAGGCATACTGAACGGTAAAGTGAACATTTACACAAGCATATTGCATGGTTTTACTTTTCTGTCAAAACACCATGCATTCACCTAACTGTACATGTTAAAATTAATGGTAGTTGTAGGTTAAAATTTACGTAGTAAATTAAGTGATAGGTTAGAGACCTGTTTGGGCATCATAAAACATAGGAGTTGTTGTTATTTGTCAACATTACATTCCGGGACTCGCACGGTTCTTCCACATACTGGCGGTATATCGAACGGCCTTTCACGTACCCTTGAGGTATATAGAAAGGTACTTTACATACTCTATTGTATATTGGAAGGCCCCTTGTGTACGGTTATGCATTAGACAGCACTACTACCGATTTGAGCTCCGATGTACCTTGAGTTTATCGGGAGACCCCACTAGGGTACCTTTTTTACCTTAGAAAATCCCTTTGGCCATCTTGTTTGGATCCATACACCAAAAACGGCATTCGGGGAGATTACCACGCACGTACCCTCAAGGTATATCGTGAGTGGAACCTTCTTGACAATCCTAGTGAGAGACTTGACTTTTGAACTCCTCCTGTCATTTTAAGTCTGCTTGTTTTGACCTATAGTTTGAGTAGGGAAGCCTTTTGGTGTGTTTTTTCTAGATTTTCAGACCCCAGGTTAGATAGGAACTGTACAAACTGGCCGAGTTAAGATAGTCCAGAAGAGTACGGGGCTTTCCACCTGATTTTATTCCTGTTTCAGGAGAAAATCCAATGGAAGCTATCGACCAAGGAGCTTCTACCACCTCCCAAGTGGGAGATAATGTGGTGGCGAAAAGTGGAGTACCATATTCTTCACACTCACCTCCCTTGGTCCAACAGCCTTCCTAGGAAGATTCATCATTCCATCCTCCCTTGGAAGGTCATGTTGATGATACCCATCCGGACTTTGGTCCTAATGCTCCTTTTTAGGAGACACCTATCGGACAGGCCATTGCCTCATTTGGCACCCATGTAAGTTCTCCTGAGAGTGAATAAGAATGCGGGAAATACTGTGTTGCTATTGTCCATGCACAGTAGGTAGAAAATCATATTGATAACCTATTAGGCTCTACACTAGTACATTCCACATCCCTTCCTATGGGATATCATTCATTAGCCGATTCTATGAGACCCATTGAACCAATTATAGATCGTCCATTAACAACCCATAGCACAAGTCAAATTTCCACCCCTCTCACCTCTTATGTTATGTATGTTCCAAATCCTCCCAAGTCTTTTGCATCTGGGGCCCAACCTTCAATTCCTATCTCATCAATACCTTTGAATGCCGAGGGGCAACCCCTGGCACGACCTACATTATCTGATACCAGATTTTCACCTAGTCAAGGGTAGACCTCTAACATAGAAACATCTATAGTTTTTGTCCTTCCCACCCACACTAATGTAGAAAATCCCCCATCTAGTTCAGTTCAGACCTTGGGGGCACAACCTATTATCATTCAGTCTTCTAGTGGTTATGGTTATCAAATACCTATAGGTAATCATCCATCTAATCCTACAGAAACACTTGATGCGAGCTAAATTCCATACCCTAGTAAAACTTTTACACCATGGGGGAAACCCAACTGGTCCTACATGCCAGCTATGGGAGGGATACCTATACATACTGCAGGAGGTGTGGGAGTACCACCTTATGGAGGTCCTCCCCCTGGGGGCCCTAATGGTCCCAGAGGATTTCAAAATTTTTCTCCTCATGGTCCTGGTGGTCCTGGGGGACCTGGTGACTTTCCTCCTTATGCCTCTGGAGGGTCTCGAATCCCTCCACCTAGTGGTTTCGGTGGCTATGGAGGTTTACCACCTACAGGAGGATTTGAAGGGTCTGGTGGTTTTCCTTCTGGTGGTCTTGGTGGTCCCGGTGGTATTGGTGGTCCAAGTGGCTCTAGAAGTCCTCCTCCTAGAGGCCCTGGTGGTGCTAGCGGTCCTAATTCCGGAAATCAAACCCCCATGGGAAGATTCTTCGATGGTTCTTCTTCACAGCAACCTATTTATCAGTCTACCTATGGCCCTACTGGTAATTATATTCCATATCAATATTACCAGTATGTGCAACCAAATAGACAGTTACCTTTCCTAGCAACTTTGGACTTACCTTATTTGTCCAAGTTGATTAATGATCCCATTCGACACAAGCCCTTGTGGCCTCCCATTCCGGTAAAGTTACCATCAGATATTCAAAAATTCGATGGGAAGCAGGGTGAAGATCCACGGAACCATGTTATGAATTTTCATTTGTGGTGTTCCTCGAACTCCCTCATGGATAATTCCGTTCGGTTACGACTATTTCAGCGAACTTTGACCGGTACGACCGCGAAGTGGTACATTGAATTCCCACAACATTCGTTTGTGGATTTTGGCTCGTTGGCAACCGTATTTCTTACGCACTTTCAGCTCCCTATTAATTATGAAATGGGCACTAATCTTTTAACTTCTCTATGAAAGAACACCTCCACCCACATTTCTGATCATATTCATGAGTGGAGAAGGTGGAGAAGGCTTATTAAGGCCCCTATTCTAGATCAGTTGTTAGCTGATTGGTTCACTAAGTCCTTGTTTCCTCCTATTGCCTGAGATGTGGCCATGGGAAGCTAATGAGGCACATAAGAAACACGTCAAGTCACAGTACGATAAATCCATCTAGCCTCATGTTTTCAACGAGGGTGACCTAGTTTTGACTTATGACCAAAGATATGACAAGCTAGGGAAGGGTAAGTTCAAGTCCATGTGGTATGGACCTTTCACTATTTCCAAGGTGTTAGAGAAATGAGCCTATGATTTAGTTGATTATGATGGAATCCCTTTCGGGAAACCTCGCAATGGGTTGTACTTGAAAAGGTACTATGCCTAGGTTTTCTTGGATGGTATCTTGTATATATGTATATTGATTGACTTTCAGTGTGCTTTCAGTATTTTCAAGATGGTTTTGAGTTTTAGTATTTGCATTTTTTTATACCATGTTTTGGTCAGCAACTATATTATGTTCCCTAGGGATATGCCTATAGGTAATGGTTCCAAACGATCTTTCTAACAAACGTACCCTCCAGAAGAGGCAGAGGAGCACTGGTTTCCTAATGGTGTAGAAATGGTTTAAATGACAAACCACGAGCTGATAGTCCATCAAAAATACTATATCATGGACATCCTGGGAGGAAGCTTCAGTCAGAAGACCAATGGCTGCTTCATATTCGGTGATGTTATTAGTAGTGAGACCTAAACAAATCGCTCCTGAACTGACCAAATATTCAACTGGGGAATAGAGAACCCCAAGTAGCCGAGGCTAGATTCAAGGTGTGCTGGAAAGCACCATTAGCGAAGCCATAGAAATCCATCTGCATGACCAAAACATGGTATAAATAGACATGAACACTAAAACTCAAAACCATCTTGAAAATACTGAAAGTCAATCAATATACATATATACAAGATACCATCCAAGAAAACCTAGGAATAGTAACTTTTTAGGTACAACCCATTGCGAGGTTGCCCCAAAGGGATGCCATCATAATCAACTAACTCATAGGCTCCTTTCTTTAACACCTTGGAAATAGCGAAAGGTCCATACCAGATGGACTCAAACTCACCCTTCCCTAGCTTATCATATCTCTGGACATAAGTCAAAACTAGGTCACTCTCGTTGAAAACACGAGGCTGGACAGATTTATCATATTGCACCTTGCCGCATTTTTTATGTTTTATGTTTTTTATGACAATTCACGAGACCTGTTTGTCTTCATGCAGATGTTGGAGCAGCAAGGCCTGGAGGAGCATCTCCGTTAGACAGGTGAGCCAGAGCTTGCTTCGTGCCACAGGGTGATGATATCACTAGGGAGCTGGAGGAGAACCTAGAGGGGTTGATTCTGGACATCCCAGATGCTGATACAGATGACCTCCCGACTAGATATCAGAGATCTACAGTGGGAGTACTAGGCCGATTCAGCAGGCTACTATGTAGGGTTCTTCAAGCAGTGATGTGCTATCACGAGCACCATTAGTGGATGAGACATGTATACTGAAAGCTGATAGCTTTAGGATTTTTTGTATGATGAATTTGCCTAAAATCCTACGTGCTTCAGATGAGGTCTTGAGACCTATTTTTGTAAAACTTTTTTTGTATATATATATATAAACTTTTACACCGTGTTTATGTGTCTCAAATGGATAAATGCATTTTCTATGAGTTCTATGCGTCTTTAAATGTTTATTTACAATATGCCATGTTTGATTTAACGTCATGAATGGGAAATATGACAATCTAGGATGTAATTAGCCAATGAATCAGCAACTACATTATGTTCCCTAGGGATATTCCTATAGGTAATGGTTCCTAACTATCTTTCTAACAAACGTACCCTCCAGAAGAGGTGGAGGAGCACTGGGTTCCTAATGGTGTAGACATGGTTTAAATGACAAACCACGAGCTGAGACTCCATCAAAACTACTAGATCACGTACATCCTAGGAGGTAGCTTCAGTCAGAAGACCGATGACTACTTCATATTCAGTGATGTTATTAGTAGTGGGACCTAAACAAACCACTCCTAAACTGACCAAATCTTCAACTAGGGAATAGAGAACCCAAGCAGCCAAGGCTAGATTCAAGGTGTGGCAGTAAGCACTATCAGCGAAGCCATAAAAAGCCATCTACATGTCCAAAACATGGTATAAACAGATGCAGACACTAAAACTCACAACCATCTTGAAAATACTGAAAACACACTGAAATTCAATCAATATACATATATACAATATACCATCCAAGGAAACCTAGGCATAGTACCTTTTCAGGTACAATTCCATCATAATAAAATAACTCACAGGATCCTTTCTCTAACACCTTGGAAATAATGAAAGGTCCATACCACATGCACTTAAAATTACCCTTCCCTAGCTTGTCATATCTCTGGTCATAAGTCAAAACTAGGTCACCCTCATTGAAAACACGAGGCTGGACAGATTTATCGTACTGCACCTTGACGTGTTTCTTATGTGCCTCATTAGCCAAGGAAACATATCTATGACTCTCATCAAGGTTATTTAAGTACAAAAATATCGCTTCCTCTGCAGAAGTGTCTAGGAGAAGTTCGACGGAAAGTTGTAAAGATAGAATCTGACATTAGATTGGCAAGACAGCTTCAAGTCCATAGACAAGCTGGAATGGCATGAAACCAATAGCTGTTTTCACGAAAGTTTGATAATCCCAAAGAGCAGAAAAAGGAACGAGATGCCAATTGTATTTATGATCTCAAACCATCCGATGAAGCATAGTTTTCAAAACCTTGTTAATGGCCTCTACCTGACCATTAGCTTGTGGATAATACGGCGTAGAGTTTTCATGGTGAAAACCTAGCTTGGCACTCAATTCCTCCATCATTTGATTACAGAAATGAGATTCGTGATCAGTGACGATGGACTGCGGAACTCCAAATCTAGCTATGATATGATTAAACAAGAAGAGAGTGGCAGTATTGCCTTGTTCTTCATATGTAGGCATGGCCTCGGCCCATTTTATGAAATAATCCACGGCTACAATGTTGTAACCACGCCCCCCGATTGAGGTAGGCTTACAATGCATGAAGTTAATCCCCCATTTGGAAAAAGGGCCAACGACAATGACGGGGTGAAGTGGAGCAGGATGGGTGCACTTTTTGGGATAAAAATGTTGGCAAGGTGGGCATTTCTTAACAGCCTCATGACAGTATTTGAAGACAGAAGGCTAGAAATAGCCAGCGTGAAGGATTTTCTGGGCTGTAGCCATCCTAGATAAATGACCGCCACATGCTCCAGAGTGGCAATCATTCAACACGTGTTCAGCCTCCTTATGAGTGAGCCATCGCTGGAGAATGGAATCAATCCCATGTCTATAAAAGGTATCATTTAATATAAGATATTACTTCGCGTGGTGATGGATGCGGCGACAATCATCACAAGATAGATGCGGTTGAAAACGCTAGGTCTGGATATAAATCAACAAATCTACATACCAAGGATCAGTAGTGCTAATTAGGAATAGGAATTCATCTGGAAATGAATCACTGGGCTCAGATTCCGTGGTAGCATAGGGAAGGTCACACATAAGCTCAGCAAAGACCAAGGATTTCTTTGATCTATCCTTGGAAAACTCGAGATCGAACTCCTAAAGGATGATGATGCAACAGGAGTACTTCCCCCGAGTACCTGACGAGTCAGAATGTAGTACATTGGGTTCTGGTCTGCCAATATGGTGGCAGTGCGAAGTAGAATGTAGTGACGAAATTTTTGCATAGCAATGACCGTGGCCAAAGATATCTTCTCCACATGTGAATAATAGGTTTCAGAATCAATAAGATTCTTACTAGTGTAACAAATCACATGCTCCTGACCGTGGAGATTATCCTACACTAAAAACATGGTGATGGTAGTAGCGGAGGCAGCAATATACAAGAGAAAGTCCTTTGAATAATCCAGGCGGTGTATCACAGGTGAATGAGTTAGAGCATGTTTAAGATTGTCAAAGGTGCATTGGGCTTGGTCATCCTAGAAGAATGGCATATTCTTCTTGAGGAGACGCATATAACCATGCGTTTTCTCAGTGAAATTGCACATGAAATGGCGGAAAAAGTTTTCCTTCCCCTGCAAACTTTGGAGTTCAAGGATGTTGGTTGGGGCTGTTAGATTAATGATAGCAGCAATATTCAAAGGATCGATTCTTATGCCATCTTTGGATAACACAAAGCCAAGTAGACGTCCCGTCTCAACGTGAAAAACACATTTATGCGGATTGAGCCATATATTATAATGACGAAATCTCAGGAATATGTCTCTAAGATGACCATGATGGTCCTCCCATTGCTGGGAATGAGCAGGGAGGTCATTAAGGTACAGTTCAACAATATGTTTAATGTCGTGAAACGCATAGGACATCGCATGCTAGAATGTGGCTCTAGCATTTTTCAAGCTAAAAGGTAACTTCTTATATGCAAAGGTTCCCCATGGGAAAATGAATTTCATCTTATGCTGATCGGAGGGAAATATCTCAATCTGATTGTAGCTGGAGAAGCCATCCATGAATGAAAAGATGACACTTTCGACATAGTTGTCGATAATCTGATCAATATGCGGGGTAGGAAATTTGTCCTTGGGACAAGATTTATTTAAATCCGTAAAGTCGATGTAGACTGTAATGGTTCCCTACTTTTTATTGACAGGGACAATGTTCGATACCCATTCTGTCAAAGGTACAGGATAAATAAAACCATATTTCAGAAGTTTCTCAATCTCATCCTTAATAGCTGTGGCCTTCCTAGGATGGACTTGCCTAAGTTTTTGCCTGACAGGTTTAGCCCTAGGGTAAGTTTTAATCTCATGGACCATAATGGAAGGGTCAATCCCCAACATATCTTCATAGGAACAAGCAAAAATATTACGGAATTCCTTAAAAAGTGCCTTATATGCTTCAGATTCATCTGTGGAGCAGTTTTTCCCAACATGAATGTGCTCAATAACATCAAGCTTGGCTGATATGTCAATTGGGTTCGTTTGAGCAATGTTGGAAAGGTTTCTTTCAGAATCTGTGTCTTGCAACAATATAGGAATTTGTGGAATGTTGACAATATCAGTAGGAAACAAGGATGCAAAATCATGGCTTCCTAAACTGGTATTAGGGAGGAACATGGATCTATTATGTTGATCCTCCCAAATGGGCTCATTCGTATTCATGATCTCTACAATGGACTCGTCAGAAGGAAAAGTCTTGGAGAGATAATATAGAATCGGAAGAGAAGTTTCTAACCAGTAGGGTAAATGGTAAGGATCCGAAGACACTAAATGAAGGTCATCAATGTGATCATCAAAAAAAGTTTGAATGGTGTCATACATAGATTCATGCCGGCTCAACGAGGTGGACTCAACAATGTTTGTGCCTTGGGGCTCAAAATCAAATGAAGTGATCATATGTACTATCGCGGTATCCGTGCTAGGAGGAGTAGAGGGAAAAATCCCCATAAGGGATGAATCCTTCAGCATACCTACCCCAATCGATTGGTAAGGAGGAAGGAACTGACCTACCATGGGGATTTTATTAGCCATGGCAGTTGTAACATCTAGTGTACAGAAATCAAACCGGTCAATGGTAACAATTCTCCCAAGATGCGGGAATTAGATCGTTTGAAATAATGTTGAAGCAACAATAGTCATGGCATAGAACCAATTCCTTCCTAAAAGGAGGTTATAATCCAGAGGGGCATCCACCACTTCTACTTGGATGGAAGCTGTAGAAAGCCATTTTCATGACCAAAACATGGTATAAACAAATGCAGACACTAAAACTCAAAACCATCTTGAAAATATTGAAAGCACACTGAAAGTCAATCAATATACATATATACAAGATACCATCAAAGAAAACCTAGGCATAGTACCTTTTCATGTACAACCCATTACGAGGTTGCCCCAAAGGGATCCCATAATTATCAACTAACTCATAGGTTCCTTTCTCTAACACCTTGGAAATAACGGAAGGTCCATACCACATGGACTCAAACTTACCCTTCCCTAGCTTGCTATATCTCTGGTCATAAGTCAAAACTAGGTCACCCTCGTTGAAAACATGAGGCTAGACGAAGGGTGAAACTAGGTCCCACGAAGGCTAGATGAAATAGATTTGTTAGCTGGAATATTTCACCTCCTGCAGACAGCAAGGTGTTCCACTGGTTTGAATGGTTCAGATCCAGAACAAATAGAGGACAGAGGTTCAAGACTCTCCCTAGATGCTGTAATATCTAGAATACAAGGCTTTGATAGTCCATTTGTGTACTTGCAATCAAGCTCAACATGAAATAGATCAAAGGAACTAGAATATGATCTACTAATCTATGCTAGTGACTAAGGAATCTAGCAACATATATATGTGAAATCACAACAAAAACATCATATGTGGGACAGAAATCAACTTGCATTAGAAATATGAAGAAGTTTACAACCAAGCCTTAGTGTTGACATGCATCTCCATGAAACCAGCTCTTCATCCCCAAAAGCTCTGACTCTAGCTCTCTATGCTCTCTCCAAATGATCTCGGGCCATGAATCAATCCAACAGCATAACAATACCTTCAATGTTCTCCCCTCAACCATGGCTATGAGCTCATAATTATAGGGCTTTAATGGATAGATATGGTTGACAAATTAGTGGGTGAGGTGGCCTCTAAGATCCTAGGATGAGGGATCTCAAGCTCAAGCAACCCACAGTAGTAGGGATAAGGGATATCTCGAGGCTTATCATCTAGAAGCCTCAAGAAGCTTCTCTTTTTCCCTTTTTACCTAGGGTACCGTTCTTCTCCTTCTATGATAGATCAGTTCTGGTAATAACCGCCTATGGACCAAGGGAAATGGGCGATGGCACCGCTTGTGGACAACCGATGAAAGGTGATGCGAGTAGGGGTATTGCTCTTGGATAAAGGGGCATGCACGGTGCCAGGAATTTGTATGATAGATTGATGAAAAAACATTTAGTTTCCACTCCAGAAGCTAGGATTCAGGGCAAGTAGGTATGTCAAATGTCTTATCACATGATGGTGATAGGATTTTGGTATAACAGGATGCCCCCCAAAGCATGAATCTTAGAGTGATATGATAAACAAGAGCTTTGAGAACAAGTCGTCGCCAGGAGATGAAAATGTCAGCTCGATCAGAGTATGCAGTCAAGTAGGCATCTGTATTACATTAGTATGTTGACTCATAGACACAAGTAACCAAAATCATAGTTGCGGACCAATACAAGGCAGATCCATGAGTGGAATATACAAGCATGGATACTAGAATACAGTGTATATCCATGTGATAAAATAGCTACCAAACATACAACGTAGATCTATGTAATACAGATGCAAATTTGAGTATAGCCACCACCATACAAATGTGGATCCATGTTGGATATACAAAACTCCATCGCAACTTGGGGAAAAAGCAATGAGCAATTTTAAACAAATTCCCACGGTCTTCGTCTTATCTTCCAAAATTACGATTCTATCCATGTGATTACAATGATCTGAATTCAAACATGGTAGAAACCACTTGATTACCAGCCAATGATGTGAACCATTAACAAGTGTGAGGGAGATCACCATTAATGTCAATGATTCCCAAGGTACCCTAGTACAACCTACTGAGTGCGAATAGATTTCTTGATGTTGAATACCTAGTCAATTCCATCAATCAAAGGTCAATGATGTGAAACTATGTCGAGAGCGAGAGAATCTGTCATTAAGGCATACAAATATCAAGGTACTAAAAATTGTTTCTAAGACTATTTCCTGGATGATGAGCTGATGTCGACGGGAATAGTCTCGTTGAAGGAGGGCCATGATGAGTCCCACATCGACGACACGAAACTCGGAACATAGTTCTGGAATGATGTGAATGTAGTAACCATATCACTAACTCAAAGATACTGACACAAAGAATGTGGAGAATGTAGATATAAAACTTCTTTATATCCCCTTTGAACATCAGGTGGCATGATAAAATGACTTGGCAGCATGACTAGACAGGACAAATACACAATGCGACAGTGGACAATGCATTCTTTTGAAAGACTCAAAGGATTGGCATGACTCATGAAAGTGGATCATCACAGAGATCAACTGAATACCCAATTGACTGACATGATTGTGCAAACAACTGCGATGTTCAAAGGTAACGACAAACAACTGCCATTATTTGCAAAATGATTCCCTTCCCATTTCCACCATCATGATCGATGAGTGCCTCTTTTCAGTTTTACGAGTTCAAAGAAGGTAACAAACATTGATATAGCTTGTCAGAAGACAAGTCCAGTCTCATATGTTTTACGAACCTGAGAGAGGAGGGGTTCATTCCCAAAATGGGTCTCTCAATGTTTAATTTAACAAGTCCACTGAAAGAAAACTCAGTATCATTCATGTTTAGAGAGTCTGAACGAATACAAAAGAAAACTCCATGGGGGTCCTTTTTCATATGATTTAGTCTCTAAGGCTCGAAAAAGTGTAAAATCATACCTTAGAGAACTCTTCCAGTCATGATTGGCTAGAGTGTTCCTTTCTCGTAAATAGTCCTATTTGAACCGAGAAAGAGATAACCTACCGTCGAACGGACAACTCTTCAAATACTTTAATGAGCATGAGGAAGACAAGATCGCTCGGCAATCTTTTTGTATTTAGGGAGCCTGAAAAGGGTTTAAAGAGAACTCCATGAGTTTTATTTACACAATGTCACTTTTTACGATCCTAGAAAGATTCAGAAATAGACTCGATGACTTTTTCGTGTTTAAGGAGCCTGAAAAAGAGGTGAAAAGAAAACTCCATGACGCTTCTTTACACAATGTCGTATTTTACGAGCCTGGAAAGAAACTTGAACTAGACTCAAAACTCTGATACTATATTTTAACGAGAGTGACCGAGTGTCATAATAAATGCTCAATGACATTTTCCATGTTGTGAAAGTACAAAAAAGCCATAAAAAAACTTTCCAAATCTTCTTACTAAAGTTAACCTGCGAATGACTCATAAACAAGTGTTAAATGCATTCAAATTCAACATTAAGGGATTATGAAAAATAGATTTTGACTAGAACATGATGTAATATAAAAAATATAGTAATTCAGACCCAAAAAATGTCTATATAAGGCAAGTAAATAGTAAAAAATCAAACATTTCACTATTTACCTCCAGCAAAGAGCACTTGGAGCATTTTCTAGCCAGATCTTCCACAGCTGATACTGGGAGTTTCCACCATCCGTTTTTAGTCTCATCAGTTGCAGGTAATAGCTAAGACCCTTATCTTTCATTTCATAGATTCTATTTTGGGATTTGGTGGGGTTTTGGGACTATTTGGCAAGCCCTAAAATCAAATTTGTAGGCACCACAGCTACCCCTTACGGGATACACGGTACCACCCGAGAACCGCGACAAGAATACAGTGGACAGGTGGTGCCACCGCCTGTCTCCAATGGGGCACAGGCAGTGTCAGCCACGAAGAAGTTAAACAAATGATATGGGCAACTTTCATTCATTCTTTTGATTTGCAATGACTCAAGGATGATATTAATGCATACAATTGTTGTTTTTGGCAGGTCCAGGCTTCCAAAATATGGTGATATGGAAGGAAAGATCACATGATGATGAGGATGCTCCTACTGAAAGGAATCTGATTTGCATTGCCACACTCCGGGACTATGGGCTCTTAAAGTTCTTCTAGACCCTCTACATGGTGAACAAGACAATCTATAGAGCCCTGTCTATCACTGCCCTGATGGGGATTTTATTCCCCAATGTACCTGTACCTGGTACACAGTGACAATCTATGAGGTCTCTGGTGGTGATGTCCCTACCATGAGAACCTTTTAGTGAGATGGGGGCATGCCGTCTTGATAGGCTAGTTAGGAAGTAGATATCCTCTACCTCCATTGTAAGTATGTGTGGCCCCACCTCAAAATACTGTTGTTCTGGATTCCACATTCTCAGTATGTGTTCCCATAATCTCTCGTGGGACCTAGTTTAACCCCATTTGTGCTGGCCATTTTTGGCCTTTTGTCTTCAAAGACTATCATGAGGCTATTAATAAATGCCCACCTTGCCAACATTTTTATTGCAAAAAGAGCACCCATCCTGCTCTGCTTCACCCCGTCATTATCGTTGGCCCTTTTTCCAAATGGGGGATTGACTTCATGCATTGTAAGCCTACCTCAGCTAGGGGGCATGGTTACATCATCGTAACCATGGATTATTTTACAAAATGGGCTGAGGCCATGCCTACATATGCAGAAGATGGAAAGAATGCCGCTCTCTTCTTGTTCAATCATATCATAGCTAGATTTGGAGTTCCACAGTTCATCGTCACTGATCACGGATCTCATTTCCGTAATCAAATGATGGAGGAATTGAGTGCCAAGCTAGGTTTTCGCCATGAAAACTCTATGCCATATTATCCGCAAGCTAATGGTCAGGTAGAGGCCATTAAAAAGGCTTTGAAAAATATGCTTCGTCGGATGGTTGGAGATCATAAATCCAATTGGCATCTCATTCTTTTTTCCATTCTTTGGGCTTATCCAACTTCCGTGAAAACAGCTACTGGTTTCACGCCATTCCAGCTTGTCTATGGACTTGAAGCTATCTTGCCAATCCAATGTCAGATTCCATCTTTACAACTTGCCGTCAAACTTGTCCCAGACACTTCCACAGAGGAAGTGAGATTTTTGTACTTAAATAACCTTGATGAGACTTGTAGATATGCTTCCTTGGCTAATGAGGCACATAATAAACGCGTCAAGGCATAGTACAATAAATCCATCTAGCTCCGTGTTTTCAACGAGGGTGACCTAGTTTTGACTTATGACCAGAGATATGACAAGCTAGGGAAGGGTAAGTTCGAGTCCATGTG
The DNA here is from genome assembly GCA_001517045.1 of Pseudotsuga menziesii. Classification (NCBI taxonomy): domain Eukaryota; kingdom Viridiplantae; phylum Streptophyta; class Pinopsida; order Pinales; family Pinaceae; genus Pseudotsuga; species Pseudotsuga menziesii. Next base: position 115,835 of record LPNX010269915.1, on the reverse strand, counting down.
GTATGGACCTTTCGCTATTTCCAAGGTGTTAGAGAAAGGAGCCTATGAGTTAGTTAATTATGATGGAATCCCTTTGGGGCAACCTCACAATGGGTTGTACCTGAAAAGGTACTATGCCTAGGTTTTCTTGGATGGTATCTTCTATATATGTATATTGATTGACTTTCAGTTTGTTTTCGGTATTTTCAAGATGGTTTTGAGTTTTAGTGTCCACATCTATTTATACCATGTTTTGGTCATGCAGATGGCTTTCTATGGCTTCGCTGATAGTGCTTGCCGCCACACCTTGAATATAGCCTCGGCTTCTTGGGTTCTCTATTCCCCAGCTGAAGATTTGGTCAGTTAAAGAGTGGTTTGTTTAGGTCCTGCTACTAATAACATCACCGAATATGAAGCAATCATCTGTCTTCTGACTAAAGCTGCCTCCTAGGATGTCTGTGATCTAGTAGTTTTGATGGACTCTTAGCTTGTGGTTTGTCATTTAAACCATTTCTACACCATTAGGAACCTGGTGCTCCTCCGCCTCTTCCGGAGGGTACGTTTGTTAGAAAGATCATTTAGAACCATTACCTATAGGCATATCCCTAGGGAACATAATGTAGTTGCTGATTCATTGGCTAATTACATCCTAGATTGGCATATTTCCCATTCATGACATTAAATCAAACATGGCATATTGGAAATAAACATTTAAATATGCATAGAACTCATAGAAAATGCATTTATCCATTTGAGACACATAAACACTATGTAAAAGTCTGTATATATATACGAAAAAGTTTTACAAAAGTAGGTCCCAAGACCTCATCTGAAGCACATAGGCTTTCTGGTAAATTCATCATACAAAAAATTCTGAAGCTATAAACTTTCAGTATACATGTCTCATCCACTAATGGTGCTTGTGATAGCACATCACTGCTCGAGCCACCCTACGTAGTAGCCTGCTGAATCGGCCTGGTACTCCTATCGTAAATCTCTGATATCTAGTCGGAAGGTCATCTATATCAGTATCTAGGATGTCCAGAGCCAATCTCTCTAGGTTCTCCTCCAACTCCCTGGTGATATCATCAGCCTGTGGCATGAAGCTAGCTTTCGATTTCCTGTCTAACAAAGATGTTCCTCCAGGCCTTTCTACTCCAACATCTGCATGAAGACAAATAGGTCTTGTCACTTGTCATAAAAAATATAAAACATTAAAAACATTAAAACATTTTCCATTGTTATGGTTTCTTGCTTCTTACCAATGTCACCCCACTGCCCTCCAGGTGGGAGTGGTAGGTTAGGATCACCTGTAAAATTTGTGCCTTCATAGACATTGTCCTCGACCATGAACATCTGATACCGTAGCCATCTAAAGAACGGATCACCAAAATTCAATCTGCCCCTACCCGCTCCTGTGCAAGCCATGACCTGGACCCACCTCAGCATATGAGGGTCCCATGCTCTCAGACTCTGGAAAGTCACCTTGGGCCTCATCTGTGGGACCCGCTCAAAGAATAAGCAAGATAATATGGAACCAAAGCCAAACTGCTTCAGCTCTCCCTGCCGACATTTAGTCAGTTGACCCTTGAATATTGGAAGCAGTGCTTCTTCCCAGTTGAACACCGTAGGTACCATAGCCTCTAGGGCATAGAGCATATGTGCCCTGGAAGCCTGATGCACACCCTGGCTCCCTGCCACCTTCTGCATGGTGAACAGGACAATTCGTAGAGCCCTATTTGTCACTGCCCTGATGGCTCATAGCCATGGCTGAGGGGAGAACATTGAAGGTATTGTTATGCTGTTGGATTAATTCTTGTTCCAAGATCATTTCGAGAGAGCATAGATAGCTAGAGTCGAAGCTTTTGGGGATGAAGAGTTGGTTTCATGGAGATGCATGTCAACACTAAGGCTTGGTTGTAAACTTCTTCATATTTCTAATGTAAGTTGATTTCTGTCCCACATATGATGTTGTTGTTGTGATTTCACATATATATGTTGCTAGATTCATTATTCACTAGCATAGATTAGTAGATCATATTCTGGTTGCTTTGATTCGTTTCGGGTTGAGATTTTTTGTAGGTACATAGGTGAACTATCAAAGCCTTGTATTCCATATATCTACATCGTCTAGGGAGAGTCTTCAACCTCCTTCCTCTATTTGTTCTGGATCTGAACCATTTAGACCAGTGGAACACCTTGCTGTCCGCAGGATTTGAAATATTTCATCTAACACCTATTGTACATAGGTATTGGATTAAAAGTTTTATATATAGATAAATAGGTGTTTTTAGGGAATTTATTGGTTGATCAAAGTATGACTTGAGAAAGGAGGAATCCAAGGAGTTTGTAGAGGGGCATGGAAGGCCATGTGATCTACCAAGTGTGGTAAAATCAACTATAGTAGATGCCTCTAATGTGTAAGGTCAGAGGGGTAACATGATGGATGCAATACATTATATCCATCCTAGAAGTGGAGTAATGAAGACCCAAGTGGAAGAACCAACCAACCATCAGTATAATACAATGATAAATCTCAGCATGTGGCTGCAAATATATGTGTAGCAGTCCTGGATGCATAAGTGTACAATGGCCATGAATAGGCATGATATACAAATGTCATGTGTGATCATTGCCACATACAATATACAATGAACACAATCTCTAGTGGATAAATATATCTTATAATACACTAGAATCTGGTCATGAGAGCTAACATCTCATGAATACTGACATGATCAAGGAGGAAGCATATGTGAAATGCCACAAAGGTTGGAGGTCTTATATGCAAACTTCTATGAGTAGATGTCCCATCACATGAATAAAGGTGTGAAGGTTGAACATGATGGTCCATCGTCTGATTACCAGTCATTGATGTATATCATCAACATACATGAGATATCCCATTGACAATGATAATGGGAATGAAGGTACAAAGTGCAATCTAACAAGTGTGAATATATGTGGTGAGGTCGAACAGGTCAAATAATCCTTCAATCAGGGGACATTGATGTATTCCCAAAACTATCGATGGCAAGAGAACTTGCCATTGATGACTGCAAGTCTCAAGGAACTCAAATGGACTTTATACTCCTATTCCTGAATAAATGATCTGAATTCGATGGAATGGAATCCCATGGAAGGAGGGCATTAGGGCATCCCCCATCAACCAACATGAGGTACTCAACAACGTTGGATAATGTGGAAGAACCCGAACAAACAAGATTTGCATGAACTAGTAACTATATCAGGAATTTCCAACTCAAGATACACTTCCTATGAACAAGAGCATAAGAAAAATGGTGACTGAACATAGGAAGCATAGACTTAACATGCAAACTCGGATAACTCTGTGACACAAGAGGCATAGACAAAGGATCCATAGTGAGTAGAAGCATAACCATTCGGTGGAGCAAAATTAGAATAAAGAGTACATCTACTAAAGTCATACTAACAACCCAACCAATGGATATGATATGCAATGCTCTATTCGAAGTCAACACAACTCGACAGCTACCAAAAGTAATATAATTTCCCATCCGAATTTTTATGTTTTTATATATTTTTTGGAATTTTTCAAATTACAAATATTGAAAAAGAATAAAAGTGAGGATAGTATACATCTAGGAGGAGACATGTGTCGTGGGAAAGAAAACTAGTTCCAAGTAGTGGAACACACATATGCTCAATGCAGGGAAACATGTGCAGGATGAGGACACTTGAGGGAAGGTGTCCTCTTGGTAAGGGATGATCAAGCTGCAGAGGATATATAAAAGTCTCTACTTGGCTAGGATTGAGTCAAGATTGGGTTATATGTATTATAACTCTGAAGCGGGGAGCCGACATAAAAATCACTAAGGCAAGAAAGATGGATGAAATGAAATTACAACTTGATATACCAGGGAGTCCCTATGGAATATGGCCAGCATAAATTTTAAGAGGGATATGAAGCTCTTGCCCAAGGACATGGATGGACTATAATGAACTCCCACACCTAGCGGAGGAATCTCAACATGGGTACCAAAATGCAAAGCGAGATCTATCTAGGGCACCCCCATATATAGGAAATTTCTACCACTTACATAATGCCACTTCGTATAGTAGTATGAAGGTTTTGGGACATTACAAAGTGGGTTCGTACTTAGAGTTAAGGTGAAATGGTCATAAGGAGTTGCATAATGCAAGCACATGTGGAATCCTAACCTATATGCCAGTTCGAAATTGTACATGTAATAGATATGAACAGGTCAAAGTCTTGGTCTAATTATGCTCAAATTAGGTCCCTAAACCACAATATTAAGCCAAAATAGTCAAAAATAGTCAATAAGGGACCAAACAATAGAGTAGTGGATAAAAAATTCAAAAAAAATCTATAAATTAGTAAAAAACTCAGTTTCACCATACCATTTGGAATTTTTACCACACAGTGCATTTGACCACGAAATTCAATCACTGATTCTAGGAGCTACAGGCCACAAAAATAGGAACCATCTCAGCTAGATAACTCTTCACTCCATCATCTTTCATTTTAATGTTTTTGTTTTAATTTTCAGTGGTTGAATTTTATTTTTGGGGCACCCTAAAATTCTCGTTTTCGGCCGACGTGAAAAATAACTCAATTTCCATGTATAGGGAAGAGTATACATTTGAAATCCTTCGACCTCCATATATACACGAATTTGTTTGAGAAACAGTTATGTACAAGTCCCCACATGCCAATTTTTGGGGTGAAAACTCCTGAAACACTTTTTTTTGGTGCATGATGGTTTTGGAATGGCATGAATGAAAACATGAAGATGTGGAAAGGGCCATAAAAGGTGATCTGATGGCCCAACAAGCTTTGAGGGAATGTGGCTTACACAATGTTTGGTGTCTTGGAAGCTTGAGGAATAAAATAAGACTACTCCAAATACCAGTGGACCATTGAGATCTGGATACAGAAACCTTCCAGATTAATGGGATGCCCCTCATCCTTGAGGTTGAGGATATCTATTTTAGTACTAGACTATCCTACAAAGGGGAGGTATTCAATCTATGAGCTCATGGGGTTAGAGGTGGCCTCAAAATTGAGGATTATATTGTAGTCTACTGCCTCCAAGACATAGAAAAGGTTGGGATTCAGATCCAAGTGAACTCTATCCATAACCTTGGTCTCGAGGCGATACTTCTCGCACTAGGAAGGATTGCATGGTTAGCATCTCTCCATCAGGATTCTAGGCCATTGATGTTTTATATGGTGGAGTTCATTAGTACCACTATATATGACTGGAGTAACTTGTTATTGGGTAACATGAAATAGTAGTTGTTGAACTGTAAGATGGGTAGAAGGAGAAACTTTAGTTTTGCTAGCATATTGAGTAAATTATTCTTTGAGACAGTATTAGGGATAATCCCAAGAGTGGATATCACTCTTCATGGTCCTAAGGATGCAACTCAGCTGCACTGGGAAAATGTGATGTGAAGGCTAGGAGGAGGGCCTACACCCTACCAACTTGAATTTTTCCACTGGTGGCACAGACAAATCATAGCTATAGATGACCACCCCTATGAAAGGATAGAATTCTGTGGTGATCCTGACATGCCTATTCCACATGGATCTACATAAGGTGATATAGGTAACAATCCTGACTCTATTTTGTTTCTAATTTTTTTTTTGTATTTTTTGATATAGTGAAATAAAAACACATGTTTTGGGGTGGTGACACATATTGATACTAGTCATGTAAATGCAGATGCTAGTCCTAGATGGCCAGAAGGATTCTCTCGACATTGCCGAAAGGGGATAGGTGATGATAAATTGGGTGTGGATACAGAGCGTACACTCCAAAACATCCAGACACATGTTTTTCAATTGACGCACAGGATGCCAACGCGCAAGTTGACGACTTTCCTTAGGTGATGTAGCAACATGTAGTAGGTGTACCATGTGCATGGGTTTGACTATTCATATGGATAACTAGAGTTTTTTTTTGTTTTCATGACCAGCATCCTACTCCACAGGATTAGAGGCCCAGATGTACTTTTTGTATGAACCGTGTAGTATATTTTGGTGGCTCAAAAGCCCCAATTTTGTATCATAACATTATGTATTATGACACCACTTTTTTGGACTATGTTTTTAATTAAAAAGATTATGATGATCGGTTATTTATATTTACATGAGTGAATTTCATGTGAATGCTTCATTTTTTGTGTATCAAATTCCAATCTAGTACGTAATTTGCATTTGAATCAACAACATGATTGTAGTTTCTTGGAATGTGAATGTATTTAATTCTTTCATTGTTGTTCTAACAAACTTACTAGCAAGAATATTCGTAATAAAGTTGGATATCTAACATAATACAAGAAATTTAACTATAAGGCCACTAACTACAAGTCAATACATACCTCAAGAGATTGAATACCATAATAACTCAATCATGACACTATATTCAGCAATATTGTTTGATGAAGGAAGGAGACATACACCTCCTGAAGACAAAACTTGACCTGTAGTCGTATAGATCACCCAAGAAGCTGACGGTGATTTCTAAGTGTGGAGGTTAACACCGTTAGTGTATCCTACATATACTGAAGACTTTACCAACATCCTACACAACAAATGGAAGGAAGTCAACACACCCGAACAACACAAGGAGACCAAAACTAAACTATGCAATTGTACAATAATATAAAAAGTATCATCCTTGTCTAAGAATTACACATACTATTTTTTAATATAGATCCCATTTCTAGGAAATGCCAAGGATCTCCCCTCATAATATCCTAGTTCATAAGTTCCTTTCTCTAACACTCATTTGACTATGTAAGGCCCATGCCACATAGGGTTGAACTTTCCCACCCCTAACAGTTCACTATCTTGGTCATACAGGAGGACGAAGTCACCTTTACTAAAATTCTAGGGACAGATAGAATTATCGTACTGAACCTTAACATGATTCTTTTTTACTTCAAGAGCCACTAAGACATATCAACGATGCTCATCAAGTTTCTCTAAGCAGACCAGGCTTTCCTCTAATTCAAAAGTTTCTGGAAAAATATCTATAGCTAGATTCAAATAAGGGATTTCACATTCAATCGATAAAAGAAAATACACCCTATGAACCAACTGATATGGAGAAAAGTTGGTGGCAGTCTTAACCATGGTTTGATAAGACCACAAAGAAGGATACAACATGAAATTGCAATTAGTCTTTTGCTGTGTGATGGTTCTTTGGATACTGGACTCCAAGGACTTATTCATAGCTTCAACCTGTCCATTCGCTTGAGGATAATAAGAAGAGGAGTGCTCTTGATTATATACCAACTTCAAATATTGCTCAACAATCATCTTGTTTTGAAAGTGTCTGCCATGGTAAGTGACAAGATCCCTTAGGATACCAAACCGGGTGATAATATGATTGAAAATGAAATGCACGACTATATCACTATTAGCTTTGACAATGGGCATAGCCTCTACCCATTTCATGAAGTAATCAACAACCAGTGTAATATGTTGATTCCCCCCAGCTAAAGCTGAGTTGCAGTTCATAAAATCAACCCCCCCTAGTGAAGGGACCAACGATGATAATCATATGTAATGAGGCAGGATGTGAGTGCATGTTCCATGAAAATACCTAGAAAGGTTGGCACCACTTGACCAGATTGACATAATCCTTAAGGATCGACAACAAAAAATAAGCCATGCTCAAAATATTTTGGGAGGTAGCAAGCCCAAATAAATGACCACCCCACACCCCTTCATGGAAATCATTTAGCACAGCCTAAACCTCATCCTCCTCATGAGTTAAACATCGATGTAAAATGTAATCAACCCCATGATGATACAAAGTCTCACTGACAATGAGGAAATTCTTATCTATATGACGTAATCATCGACACTCATCCTGTGAGAGGTGAGGAGAAACCTTCAAATTTTGAAAATAGATTATAATATCCCCATAGCATGGGTCCATTGTTGAAATGAGAAAAATATGCTCATCCACGAAAGATTCTTCAGGAACCTCGACTTCCTGCAAACTAGGAAAATATGATATGAGCTCCGCAAAAATCAACTACTTCTTATACTTTTCTGAAACAAAATTGAGATCAAATTCTTGCAAAATCATAATCCATTTATTTTATTTCCCCACTATCATTCATCTAGTGAGGACAAATTGAAATGGATTCATGCGATACACAACCAAAGTCTAGTGAAGGAGTATGTAATTCTTCAACTATTGAACCACGTGGATGGTAGCTAAGGCTAGCTTCTCAACATGAGTATAATGAATTTACGCATCAATAAGGTTTTGACTAAGATAATATATAACGTTCTCTTGGAGCTCCTGATCCACTTGATCCAAAACCATACCAGTCATCTCTTGAGACATGACCACATATAATAAGAAATCTTAGCTAAAGTTGGGTGGACTAAGCATTGGGGTTGATTCCAAGGATTTATTTAGTGCATCGAAAGACTCCTGGGCTCTCTCATCGAAGATAAAAGGTGCGTCTTTCTTCAAAAGGCACATGAAGCCCTTGGTCAAATTGGAAAACTTGACAACAAACCTCCGCAAGAAGCTATCCATCCCTTGCAAACTCTAAATATTTCTAATCATGTGCAGGGGAGAAAATGAAAGTATTGCCTCAACCTTAAGAGGGTAAACCCTAATTCCCTCCTTAGAAATGATAAACCTCAGTAAGAGACCTACTTTCACGCAAAATATGCACTTTTGAGGATTTAACCGGATTTGATATCTGCAACATATTTCAAAAACCAAGCATAGATTTCTAGGATCATCCACTCTCAAATGAGAGTGAGAAGCTAAATCATCAAGATACACTTCAATAATCTACTTAAGTTCGTGAAAAGAGAAGGTCATAACCCATTGAAAAGTAGCTCCAACCTTTTTAAGAGAAGGAATTTTGCAATATGAAAAGGGAAGGAATTTTGCAATATGAAACATACACCAAGAACAAATGAAAGTTGTTTTTTGTTGATCCTCAGGTTTAATTTGAATCTAATTATACCCTGAAAACCCATCCATGAACGAGAACACTTTGCTTCCTGCGCACTCATCCAAAATATGATCTGTGAATTGTGTTGGAAAGTTATCTTTAGGAAAATATCTGTTCATGTCTCAAAAATCAGTGCACACACGTATACACCCTTGTTTCTTATCAACCAGAATGGGACTGGATACCCATTCAGTTAAGGGAAGAGGATAGATAAAGGCGTATTTACGTTACTTCTCTATCTCTTCCTTAATAGCGGGTGCCTTACGAGGATGCATTTCTTGCAAGTGTTGTCAAATAGGTCTAGCATTTGTATACGTCTTAATCTCATGTTCAATAATGCGAGGGTCTATTCCTGGAATTTTGTCATACGAACAAGAAAAAACATCTTCAAATTCCTTGAAAATCTTAGTGTATTCCTCAATTTCATCAAGGGAACAATTAACCCCAATGTACACATTTTCAATTTTTTTGGGAATGCAAGAAATGTTGATAGGAATAGTTGGAGACTGATTAGGCATGTTTCAATTGGAAAACTTACTAGGAGCTCCTAATGGAACCATGGGCCTACCAACTTTCTCACTTAGGATCACTATATAGCCATCACACTTAATACGTTCAATCTCTAGGAGAAAGTAAGAGCGATGGTGTAACTCCTCCCAAGGATCATCTCAACCATTCATGGCTTTGAAGATAGCTCCATTAGAAGGAAAAACATCATCAAAGAAATGATGAGAGTGTGACGAAGCAACTTCCAAAGTATGTAGTACACATGGATCCTCCTCCTTCTTCTCTAAACAGAAGGACTAGGATCTACAACAGGACCAAGAGTGGCTTGATATACAATCATCGATGTAGATAATGACATGTCCATCCTAGTGGGTCTAGGAACTTCATCCGAATTACTCGAAGAAGGGAGAGTCCAAGGGTCTTCCAAATGAAAAATATGAAATGGAATATAACTGCAGGATGATGATTCACTACCAATTCTGGAACCTATTGTAAGGATTGGTGCATAAATATTGAAAGTTCCCATCAATGACGGATACATTCCCACCCCAGCATTCTCAATTTCCAGCTAAGAATTATCGATGACCAAGATAGTAGCTCCCGACGATGCTTCTGTACTGAAATTATCAATCGATTTTTTTCATGCTTGTGACTATCCTCCCTTAAAAAGGGAAGCACACAACTCAAAAGAGAGAAGACACAAACGCTTTCATGTTATAAATCGAGATACGACCGGTACAAGATTATAGTCAATGGGCACACCAACCACCTCGACCTCAATCGACATGGTATTCCCTCCTAATTGTACCTCAAAATAAAGAAGTATCTCATGCGGCCGAAAATATCTCCCATAAAATGTAGTCAACATGGTTCGAGATCTCAACAATGTAGGAGAAGCTTAAGCCTTCCAACATGCTTGACACATCGCATAAGTCACAACACCTTCATCAATCACTGTGCATTTAATGGTGTTTTTTAAACACTCCATGTGGATAAGGAGAGCCACATGGTAAGGACCATGAGGCTGAACTTCATGGGTTTTGAATTTAATCATTGTGGAAGGATGTGAATCAAATACCCCAAGAGAAGACACCAAATCTTTCCTCTATGAAGGGAAATTCTGAAGGACTTCTAAAGAGGACATCACACAAGGAGTGTGGCCCAAATCTTAGACAATGGAATAGTGCTAGGTGGCTCGAGCATTAGGATTGTGCCCCAAATGATTTAATTTTCCTTGAGGAATGAAAGGTCAAACTTTAGGCTTGTCACCAAGCTTATCAATATGCAAATGGGTCTCGAGAGGAGCAGGTTATTTTCCTAGGTTGGGTTGCCACGAACCATAATCCTTAGCTCATGCCAAAACATTCTCAGTGGACATAATTTTTATGCATCCATGGCCACTTTAATTGTTCATTGGGTTTTGATGCCCACCAGAAGCACTTCTGGATTCCACAGTCCTCGATTTTATATTTTGATTCTGCATGAAAGGATCTATCAACACAGCTAGGATCTGTGCAATGAATTTTGAGACATGTTCCATACGAGGGCACAAGTGAGTGAGGTAAATGAATGTGTCATAATATAATTCAAACTAAACATGATAATGACAAGAACATGTGTCACGAATAGTGATAGGTCTAACATACAATGGCTTATGTTGTACAAATGTATTGACTGACACATTCTGTTCTCTATGTTCATCTTTTAATTTATTGAACAATTGTATTTTAGTCATCTCCAATATATGTTTTGTATGGATTTCATGTTGATTTCGAGATATTCTTTGTCATATCAAATCCCTTTCATTTCATGAAACATGAGAATTTTCCACCCAATATTCATGCATCATAGAGTTAACACTTTCACTGACCTTATCTTTATAGGGTTGTCTACAAATAATTTCCTAATAAAAAATCTCATCATTTGCATCTATTTGTAATCAAAATTTGTTATATTTGTACAATTAATTCCGTAAAGTTCCAATAACTTTTGCAATCTGCATTGTCAAACATTTTTGTATAGTACTAGATTAAATAATCATTGTTTGTATTATTGTACGTGCATCACTAATATTTTTCTTTTTTTATTTTCCAATAGTTTTTATTGCATCGGCTATATTTTCAAACACTTTTTTATTTACCTTTGAATATTTTGTCTTCTTTTGAATACCCAATAATGAACAAGATTCCCTCAACTTCTTGGATACTAACAAACACCTCAAAATTTGAGCTTGCATTTCCAATCATTCTTTTTCTAGAAATTGTTCATGTATCTTTTCAACATGATACTGTACAATATGGTAAGGTTTTCTGTTTCTGAATTTTTCTCTATCAACATTTTGTAACATGTCCTCTTCAATGATGAAGCCACCTCTATATATATATATATATATATATATATATATATATTTAAATTCCAATTTTAATTTAGCATATTTCAAATATACTTAGCTTGAAACATAAAAATATGACTCATAATTATAAAAACAAATTACATGGTTTAAAATATTTTAATAATCAATATGTGTGTGTGTGTGTGTGTGCATACCTCTACTGGATTGAATATTTGCATCATTTTCTGATTCTTCAATGTCTTGAACATCTTGATCAACATTAGGACATAAATATGTATTTGCATTTGGAAATTATTTTAAAAAATACAATCATTTACAAAATCTAGTTACCGCATTTTAAACAAATTTACAATATTTGTACTCTTTTGTTTACTTTTTTCATGGTATTTGAGTATTTACTTTTCATTATGTAAGGAATCATCTCAAGTGCGATCATATTTCCTCAGTCGTTCTCTTTTGTTGCCCATGATTATTCAATATATACCTTCACCTTGGAAAAAATTTCCCTCGAGAGAATCTTAATCATAAAAAAAAAATCACCTTAAAAGACTTGTCCATAAAATATTTCTCAAAAAAAAAATCACCATAGAATAAATTGGTGAAGAATCTTTAAGAAAATTTGTACCATAAAATATTTCCCAAAAACATATTCACTAAAGAAAAAAAGTCTCCACCTCAGAAGATAATTTCTAAGAACACTTTACTATAAACAATTTCCCAAAAAAATCTTCATTGTCAAAGAAAAATAGCCTCCATCTAGAAGATAAATTCTAAGAAATTTTTACCATAAAAAATTTTCCAAAAAAACTTTACTATCAGAGAGAAATAGGCTCCATCTCATAACATAGTTTCTAAGAACATTTTACCACAACAAATTTTCCAAAAGAATCTTTACTATCAAAGAAAAAGAGCCTCCATCTCAAAAACTAGTTTATAAGAACATTTTACCATAACAAAATTTCCAAACGAATCTTTACTATCAAAGAAAAAGAGCCTCCATCTTAGAACATAAGTTTTAAGAACACTTACCATAAAAATTACCCCTCATCTATAACTATGTAAAATGGTGATCTTTTTAAAAATGAAAAAATATGTGTAAAGATGATTCTTATAAATATGAATCTAAATGATTTTTCAAAAAGTCGTGTCAAGTTTTTTCTGGCCAACGAAAAAAATAAAAAAAGGTTTTTCAGCCAAACAAATACATCTCCTGCACATAAATACCAACGTTGAATTTTTCAAATTTATCTTCCCTAAATGAAACGAATTGCATATATATATTTGAGATTCAAGTAAAAAATCTTTAAAATAAAAAATGAGAAATTTATTAAAGTGTACATAAAGTTACATTCTTTAACAAGATCCGAAATTTTATCACCATCAGTTGATATCGCATTGTCCTCTGATTACAACTCCTCAAACCTTGCGAGTGGAATTTTTCCTTTTAGATTAATTTCATTGTGTTTCCAAGGTTTAACATAATTGTCATTGATTCTTTCACAAATTTCTACTGATTATATGTCCTCCATGAAAATAGGACAAAAGCATGTTAGCTTCCTACTATCAAATGAAAACACATTTTGCAATGTTTTTGTTTTGATTGAGTTTAAATATCGAGCTCCATGAATGGTGCTAGCATCATATCGAATTGATCTATCTATATCTTGGACCAATATGCCAAAAAAACATGTCCAACATAAACAATTTACATGTACGTGTGAGTAAAATGTTACTAGTTGTACATATTAAAGTCATTCCAAGTTGAATAAAATTTTTTTCAAAAAAAGTTCATACATGTGTACATACTTTGATTGTTGATTGCAATCATGAATGATAGTTACATGACACCATTGAAAAAATTGATCAGCACACACAAATTGATTGGAAGAATGGTTCATTTGGTTCCTTCGAAGTGCTTGTTTTACACACGCCCCTGCACCATCGTGCTCTCCTTTTCCATGAGAAGTTTCAAAAAAATTCCAACAATATTTAATATTTATTTTTTATGAAGGAAACATAGCCAGAAGAATGATCATGAAGATTTAAATTTCCCAGCACAACCACCTGATCATATCTAATGTTCATTAATTACAATTCCACGTATTTTTAATGAGCCATAAACAATATCAAAACACTGTTGTACATAATGTATATCACATGTGCGGTCATCGTTAATATAGAAATGATATTTCTTGACCACATGTCAATTGTCATTCATCCTCTCTATATCATCAACATTGTGTTGAGCATGTCTATATAGAACATGGAAAAATATAGAAACTTCATCAGAATGATAATGTTCACTTTGTATTTCTTTTTGTGCTTCAAATGTGCAATTATCTGCGAAATCAACCATAGAATAAATAGTCCCTACTAGAAAAACATCACGTCTTTGTTTGAATTGTTTATCTTTCCATCATGCTCTATGTGAATGTTTGATGTACTTATAAATTTCTTTTTCAAAATTCTTCAAAAACTCTGTAACAGTGATTTTATCTTCTTGTAAATCTATCCTTCTCGAAAGAGCGTTCAATAGAACTTGTAGAATTGTGGGAATAAGTGACATATTCATATCTCTTCCAATAAACAATAATATTTGACAATGAGTGATCATTAATATCAATAGGATATTTATGGTGTAATCAAGATATATTTCCACAATGATCACATTTAATTCCACCGACACATATTTTGTTGTAAAATATCTTATGACTATCCCTTTCACATAGAATTTCATATATAAAAGCACGAATCATGGAAGGAGGTGAATTTGGCCAAAATGTTTACCAAACTGAATGAATGTGTCATAATATAATTCAAACTAAACATGATAGTGACAACAACATGTGTCACAGATAGTGATAGGTATAACATAACATGGCTTCTGTTGTACAAATGTATTGACTCACAAATTCACTTCTCTATGTTCATCTTTGAATTTATTGAACAATTGTATTTCAACCATCTCCAATATATTTTCTAGATTACTTCCATACTTATTTCGATAAATTCTTTGTTGTATCGCATCCCTTGCATTTAGAGAAACACGAGAATTTTCCATCCAATATTCATGCATCATAGATTTAACACTTTCACTGACCTTATCTTTATAGGGTTGTCTACAAATAATTGCCCAACAAAAAATCTCATCATTTGCATCTATTTGTAATCGATATATGTTATATTTGTACAATGTTTTTCATGAATTTCCAATAAATTTTGCGATATGCATTGTCAAACGTTTTTGTCTACTACTAGATGAAATAGTCGTTGTTTGTATTATTCTACGTGCACCACTAGCATATTTCTTTTTGGATTTTCCAATAGTTTTTATTGCATTGGCTACTTTTTTGAACACTTTTATTCACCTTTGAATATTTTGTCTTCTTTTGAATACCCAATAATGAACAAGATTCCCTCAACTTCTTGGATACTAACAAACACCTCAAAATTTGAGCTTGTGTTGCCACTCATTCTTTTTCCAGAAATTGTTCATGTATCTTTTCAGCATGATATCGTACAATCTGGTAAGGTTTTGTGTTTTTGAATTTTTCTCTAACAACATTTTGTAACATGTCCTCTTCAATGATGAAGCCACCTATATACATTTCAATTTCAACTTTAATTTAGCATATTTCAAATATACTTAACTTGAAACATAAAAATATGACTCATAATAATTAGCAGCAATTTCAACTCAAAATAGGCCTTTTAAATCTAATTCAAATTCCATGTCATCATTTGTTAGCCAATGAAATATATTTAAATTTGAAATACTGCATAGGTCTTAAAGACTTTTTTAATATAAATTTGGGGATAGGTATCATAAAAAAAACTACTTTTTGTTTGTATTTTCGATATATCTCCCTATTTTTTCTACTCAAATTTTGATCACGAGAGCTTGTTGGATGCAAAATTTAACATAACTAAATTCTGCATCCAACGAGTACCCACTCGTCATAACTTGATGGACCCCTCTACCCAAAAAACAAGAAATACCTGAAAAAACGTGATGATGATGTCATCATCATGATTTTTTAGGTATTTCTTGTTTTTGGGGTAGAGGGGCCCATCAAAAGTATGATGAGTGGGTAAGAATTGAATGTAGAATTTAATTCCGCATCCAACGAGCTATCGCGATTGAAATTTGAGTAAAAACACACGGAGATATGTCGAAAATACAAACAAAAAAGTAGTTTTTTTTCTTTTCTTCCTCCAAAATTAATAAATATCATTTTATTATTTTTTTTAGGAGTCCCATTTTGAGTTGAAATTTCCTCTAATGTAAAAAAAAATTTACATGGCTTAAAATATTTTAATAACCAATTTATGTGTGCGTGTGTGTGTGTGTGTGTGTGTGTGTGTGTGTGTGTACACACCTCTACTAGATTGAATATTTGCATCATTTTCTGATTGTTCAATGTCTTCAACATATTGATCAACATTATGACACAAATCTGTATCCGCACTTGGAAGTATTTTTCAAGAATACAATCATTTACAAAAACCAGTTACTGCATTTTAAACAAATTTACAATATTTTTACTCTTTTGTTTCTTTTTTTCATGGTATTTGAGTGTTTGCTTTTCATTATGTAAGGCATCATCTCAAGTGCGATCATATTTCCTCTTTTGTTGCCCATTATTATTCAATGTATACCTTCACCTTGGAAAAAATTTCCCTCGAGAGAATCTTAATCATCAAAGAAAAAAATCACCTTAAAAGACTTGTCCATAAAATATTGCTCAAAATAATAATAATAAATTCACCATAGAATAAATTGGTGAAGAATATTTAAGAAAATTTGTACCATAAAATATTTTCCAAAAACATATTCACTAAAGAAAAAAAGTCTCCACCTTAGAAGATAATTTTTAAGAACACTTTACTATAAATAATTTCCCAAAAATTATTCATTATCAAAGAAAAATAGCCTCCATCTAGAAGATAATTTCTAAGAACATTTTACCATAAAACTTTTCCCAAAATAATCTTTACTATCAAAGAGAAATAGGGTCCATATCATAACATAGTTTCTAACATTTTACCATACCAAAATTTCCAAAAGAATCTTTAATATCAAAGAAAAATATCCTCCATCTTAGAAGATAGTTTTAAGAACACTTACCAAACAAATTACCTCTTGTCTGTAACTGTGTAAAATGGTGATCTTTTAAAAAGGCATGTCAAATTTTTTGGCTGAAGAAGAAATAATAATAGAAGGTTTTTCACCCCAAACTAATAGTTTTCCCAACCTCTTTTACGTCCGTTAAAACTAACTTCAGGCGCACTATTATATTTTTTGGCCGAAAGATTTGCTCGACTGAAAACCTGTAAATATTCAGAAATGGAATTCCATCCCATTTCGGATTCTTCTTCCAATTTCAAAGAGATCTGATCTTATGAAATACTTAGATTTTATGTTCACCTATAATACCATTAGTTGCATAATTCAATCTACTTTCTATAGATGCGAATTTTGTTGAATTTGGTGTGATCCACTATTTTATTTATTAGTTTTCTTAGAAGGTATCTTGATTGCTTCAAAATTTAATAGAATTTAGTGAAATGAAAATTCAATAATTTCTTAAAGAGATGATGAAAAAAATTGGAAAAATCATGGTATAAAACATTGACGTGTTGTTTTTAAAATGGTACTTTCAGTTTGTTTGTTTTGAATTGGAAATTAGGGAAGATGTTTCAAAATTCTAGTAACTATTGTATGCGGCTGCTGGATAGAAACTTATAGGAAGATATTTGTACAATTTGTCTAGATCGTAACATATTTTTGTTTTCAGTGAACAATAGTTGAATAATGAATAAATTGTAGTCTAAAAACATTGATATTTATCATAATTTCATTAATTAAGAACATACTATCAAACACTTGCAAAAATGACATATCAAATGGCAATAAAAAAAATCTAAAAAATAATTTATAGAAAGCTTTCACAATTCTCTACAAGTTTTGTTTTTACTACAAAATGAAATTCTAAACACAAATCTTTTTTTTTTCTCGATGTTGACAAACTTGCAAAATCAACACTGATTTTCTCGTAACCCCCCCCCCCCACAAAAAAAAAAAAAAATAGACACCTAGATTCATGATTTCACCCTTAGTGGGAAAATCAATCCCATGCTTAACATGTAGCCAATCTCTCTCTATACCTTCTATTTTATCCATGGATTTAGTCAATATGGTCAAAGCTTGACCGGATATCCATCTCAGTTTAATGTAGTTTTCATCTCCCTAAGTTTTCCATGGAATCCCTTTAACTCTACTTTATGGAAACAAATATTTATATTGTTTTAGGAGGGATTCTACTTCAAACATTGTTTGGTTGTCCCTGTAATCCTAAATTGATTCCATCTTTGGTTTATCCTTAGATCCAAGATATACTTTCTTCAGTTGCATGGATTGCATATATATTCCTTTGGTACCTTCTTATTTGGTGTATCTAACTTCTCTGTTTCCTTATAATTCCTGAAAACTTAGGTGTCATAGTTGATTGAGCTCATTATCTTCTATCTATTCTTGATCTACCATTGTGCAATATAGTGACAATTTCCATTTATAGATTGCTAGGAGAAAATATACCATTTCTTGGTGCTTAGGGAATATGTATGGTTGGATTATCTTCTTCAACTAGTCAGTGAATAATGCGCTCTTCATAGTTGCCAATGTTTTTTTCACTCTGTTATTTATGGTAGTGAAAGAAAATTATTGGATGAACTTGGAAAGAAACTTCTTACAAAAGTAAGTTTGTCGTATCATTTCTTCATGGAGATACCAAGCGTTCACAATAGGACTAAGCTCATGAAACAATTTGTGAACCAAGAACTATGTTTGTAATCCTCTTGATTCCCACTAATCATCACATAGTTCGATGTGTTGAAAGGATTATTATCTCTAATATATATTTCTTTCACCATGTTGGCATGACAACATGGTTCAAACCTAATAATCAAAGAGATTTGTGTGGTATCCTAGTAAGGAAAATCATCTTTATGTGTCACCCACCATCTCATTAAAGTACCTATTAGAGTTGTAACTAGGATATATCCATATAGTATTCTTCATCTTTTGAATACTGGACGTCTTACAAGAATGTATCCAAGCAATTAGCTCCATCATTGTTGGTGCATGACTAAATTTTACACCAATCCATCTAACACAATTTACGATTGTGCAATGTCTTGATGATAGCTCATGGTTTCTATTATGCTAGTTTTCCCATGCATCTTTAGAATTAGTATCAATTGATTGGATACTTCTCCAACTTATAGAACCTTATACAGTAGGGTACATGTAGCCATCTCTCTGTCTTGTTGTAAGACAATATATCTTCTCTAGAACATTTTGTTCCATATTCTCTTTAATTGGATCAACATACCATGACCCTTGATGTGGATCTAGTGGTTGCGTCACCTTCATGTCATCATCCTCAAACATCATTATTCTATTATTTAAATAAATTATTCCATAGTTCTCATAATCCCAATATATTCCAAGGAGCACTAAATAGCGGCTTCTCTCATCTATATTCTCAATTACCTCATAATCCATAGTGGTATTGAAACCTCCTAAATGTGCCATAGTGTTCTCCATCCATCCAATGGGGAAAATACCAAACTGGTTTTCGATGCACAACTAGATGGGGGAATTAACAAGCCTTAGGGATCCCATCGCTTCCCATGATTTATTCGGTAGGATTATCGCCTCAAACACTAGGTCGCGCATTACATTTTTTATATCTTAAGCATGGAATTGTGCATGTAAGTGGAACTACCAACCCATTGTTTTCCTTCAATGTCATTGCAACAACTGATATTATATTATGGGAATAGAATGTGAATGTCCTCATCATCTTTCACAATGGAAAATAGGTTGTTAAGTGTGTTATGCAATTGTTGTGTAGCATTCTCATCCTCCAGAATTTCCTTAAGCATCTAAAACCATAAAGAAACAGAGTCTTTGATTTTATTAATAATTGATCCCTCACCTTCAGCCCTTTCATAATATGAAGTACTCTAGTATGACCTTCTTGTACCCTCTCGAGATAGTAAAGTTGGTGCTTGACCAAACATATATATGGACTCTTTGTAAATTTCCTTCTATTGGAATTGTACATACTTTATTTTCTTTGGCGATTCCTTCTGTATCATCAGAGGGTTTGGTCATCACTAGTCTAATGCAATTTTAGATCCTTCCAAAATGACAAAAAAACCACTATAGTTTGGTCTTCATGGAGCTCACAGATTATGAATTTGGATAGTATTCTTGTGTAATCTTCCCATTTATCAATCATCTCATTCCATTCTTCCAATGTATGAGCATTGGTGTGCAAGTAGAAACACCATGGTCGGTTCAGAAAAAAGGTCGATAATAATCTATATGACCAATTTAATTACAATTGTAGCACTATAGTGTCCATGTGTAAAAACCTCCCCTTCCAGCTCCAAAGAATGCTCATCTTCCACCTCCAAAATTGAATCATCTTACTTCCCCTCATGTCCCTTGGGACTGATCCACTACTCATAATATAGCTCGGTACATCCTCTCTATGAGGGTATCCAAGGATGGAAACTTGTCAATACTATGCATCATGGACTCACAAACTTCATAGTGGATTTTGTTATGTAACATAGAGTACTTATGAAACAAAGGAGAAAGTTACATTGGGTGAGGGAATGGATTAAACATCTCATAATAGTCACTAGGTTAACTTGTGGGAAGATTAGGGTAAGATGGTCATCCTATGGAATGAAACATTTTTCTTATGGAAACTTGTGAAACTACTGCACTCTTATTCTGTTGAATGATCCTCTTGACATAACTTGTTCTCCTTGTGTTATTGGACACTAAGAATCATTGTGTCCTTCCATTAAGAATCTAGTGCACCATATCTATGGTCATTTTGTTTTTGGTGTGTTTATTTCTTTGAGCCTCTTAGTTATTTCCACTACTTTATTATGTAGTTGATCTAGTTCTGGAAGAATATGAAGTGCCTATTCGCATTCCCATTAAGTCTTGATAGTTTTCCATAGATTCAATCTTCATCATTTTCTCTAAAACAACCTTGGAAGAGGGTATTACTTGTTTTGATAATGGTATCTTGGTAAGTGGAAGAAACAATTGAATGAGGCATTATTTGTGATGGGTTTCATTGAATGGGTATTTTAGATTGGTCAATGCATCTCTAAATCATTGTGCATATGCCTAGGATGATTCTCTAGTTCTCCCTCAGATTTCTCTTAGTTCTGCAACACCCTGTTGTTCTTCTTTAGGTTGCAAAAAATTATCCAACAATAGGTCCTTGGTTTCCTCCAAGGTATGGGCTAGTGTGCTTCGAAACTTCCTTTCAACCAATATTATGTACCATTGCAAATCCTTTCAATAGAGGGTCAATTATAAATCGATAAAATTGGATGATATTGGATTTGATCTGGCATTCTGAATTGCTTCATATAGAAACAAGTGTTGAAATTCATCATCTTCTTCATTTCTCCAAAACTCTAGGAACCTTAGTAGAGGTCTTACTAGAAAAAATACCATAGATTTTGTATTTGGTGTTGTATTTGGGATTCCTATAACCCTTTGGGTGTAACATCCTAGTTTTGACCCTGTTTTCATTAAAGATACATGATGTATATATTGTAATTAATCGTTGTGGGGAGCTAAAGGCAAAGGCCCCACCATCGATTTAGTTGTGTTATGTTTCAGAAATTGGGATCGTTTCCGATGGTATAACATACTATCCGGCACATTATAGTTTTGACATCATGTAAATATGCACATTAATTAAAATGAACCTAAAACCAGCTACGACGGTTCAATGATAATGAAAAGGGCATGATTTTCCTAAGGATGAGGAGGGGGGAATGTTAAAACCTGAGACTATGGGGAAAATCCATGTGTTAGCCATTAAAAATCCCTGATGTTAGTTGGGCAGTTATTGCTAGGAAGTGGTGGGTGACAGGACTGTCATCCCTTTCCCACACGCCCACTCCACCAGCGGACTCTTCATCTTCACGTCGCGTGGGAAAATAAGCAACTTCCCATTCTCTCCACTCTCCTATGACTCCATTCTTGCTCACCCTCATGCAACGGTTGGGGATTCTCTTTGTTGTTTTTCTATCCTGAGGCAAGGACGTGATTCTTCTCCTCATGCACAAGTTTGAGTATGGGAGTTTTTACTCACGCGGAGAGAGAAGTGCGGCATCCCAGTTGAGTGTGGACCCCGAGTGATTTACCCATCGGGTTGTGTTCTTCATGTGGTTCTCATTCATGATTTTCCCTATGAATAATCCATTTACGTTCTGGGTGTGCATGTTTTCCCATACAAATTTTGTGGATTGTGTTGGGTGTATGTTCTTTCCCAAGCATGGGCTGAGAATCTATTTATCTTTCCATTTTTAGGTTGTGTAATGGTCCCGTTGCCTCCTTGTTGAGACCAGGGGCTGTTGTTTCACCACGTTGTTTGTTTGTTGTGGGTTCAGTCTTGTTTTGGATTGCTATGGCTATTGATGAGTCATTTTGGCCACGATAGGGCCAAGAATGACTCAGGAATTGTTTTCCCCTATTTAAGATGTGAACCACTTGTTTGGCTACGTGTATGTAGTGGTTGGTCTTCGGACTGTGCTGGAGTGGGATCAAGGATTTGTATGCTTGATAAACCTAAGGGTGTTTGAGAGCCACACATATGAAGCTAGAGGGATGGATTTCTTCTCCACAACCACTGAAGAACACTATAAGGGAAGTCAAGGCCTGAGGGACTTTGAAGTAGAGAAGGGACTGATTCCTGTTGTTGGGTGGGTGTCAGTATCTTAGAAGTCAGGCTAGCTCTGGTGTAGGCATCCTTAGCTCTTCCATGAGCTCCCTAGCTTAGCATTCAACTTTTCCCAACTCCTTGATAACCTGATAAACCCTACTGTGTCAGCTTGGCTATTTTGTGTATCCTTAGCTATGTGTAAGCCTTCTTGTTCCTTATTCCTTGGGGGATCATGCCCAGTTCAGGGGTGGCAGCGTTGCTAAGAGATTAAGGAGCACGCTGGCTAATGGTTGGGTGGAACGTTGCAGCGACGTAGTTGGTTGCGGGATGAGTTCTTTATAAGATGAGTATTCTTGACCATTTTGTCTCTGCAATTATATTTGATGTTTAATGAATTATGATGAACATGTTGAATGCTTGAATGCATGTATGGTTTCTTTCAATGTGTATGTGAATGGCTATGCATCTTAGCATTTTTTATGTTTTAACCATTTTATTTCAGCATTTTATGTATGTTCATGTTCATGGGGCTAGTTTCCCAGATGTTTACGGTTATGGTAGTGTCCTCTTCGCCAGTCGGAGGGTCGAGGACGTTACAGAATGGTATCAGAGATTACGTTGTAGCATGCGCCTAAATGGGCCATGAAGATGCAGTGATAGAGCTATCATTCCAGCATTGGGCATCAGAGGACCATGAGAAACTAGTTAGCCGAGGCAAGTTGCCCTCTTCCCAGAAGAAATATGAATGACAGAAAAATCTTCAGAAAATTTTGTTGAAAATTTTTCTAAGTGTCGAGCTCGTCGGATCATCGGAAGACTAAGAGGGAAGCTCCTTCGATACTACAGGCAATTTAGTCAGAAGGCCACCCGACAGGGGGAAAACAGGTGGACATAATTTCACAAAAAAATCTTCTAAGTGTTAGACCGTCGGCTCAATGGAAGGCTTAGACGGATAGACCTCCAATAAAGACCCAACAATGGAAAAAATCAGATGAAGTTTGAGCCAATACGTCAGCTTAGCTTAACTGAAGATCGTCAAAACGACAGAGAAAACTAGTGGATGCAATCGCTGAAACGACGGCTCAGTTAGTTGAAAGATCATCCAATATAGACCTGGCATCAACGGAAAATAGCTAATGAAAGTGCTGATACATCGGCGGAAGATAGATGATAAGGGCGGTGACGTGGAGGAGGAAAGAAAATGAAAATCCCCTTAAGTGTTGAAATCGATGGAAAATTTTAGTTAATCGAGGAGCCATAGTGTCAGCGGAGATCACTAGAAGACCATTGAAACATTGGTGAAATTTAGTTGTTCAACCAGTCGATACGTTCGGAACCATTAGTTGTTTGGATCGCCGACATGTCAACAAATTTTAGTTGATGGAACCACCGATGAATACGTTGGCGAAAATTAGACGAGGAAAACGCTAAAACGTCAGCTTTGTTTAAGTTAAAGATTGCCGAAAATTAGATGTTGAAAGTGCCGATACGTCGGAGGAAAAGAGAGGAAGTTAGTTGGTTGAGCCACCGACATATTGGCAACAAGAAGAAGATAAAGAGAAAATTTTTTCTACGTGTTGAGACCATCAACAATTGGCAAAGATTAGTTGATTGGATCGACGAAAATTAGAAGATGGAGTCGCCGAAATGTCACTGTCATCGACGAAATTTACTTGATGATTTTTTCTATACGTCGAAAAAAGTTAGAAGATCGAACCGTCAAAATGTTAGCGAAAATTAGACAACGGAGCAACCGACACACTGGAGAAAAATATATGATGAAGGAGCCGATGCGGCGGCGGACAAGGAAAGAAAATTTTGCCGAAGTGTTAAAAGCGTCGAAAATTTTTAGTGATGAGGTCACCGATGAACGACATCAAATAAATTTAGTTGAACGGACCTCCGATGAACATTGAAAGAATTTAGTTTTCCGTGAGTCCATCGTTGCAGCTACCTAAAGAACTATCCACCCAATGCATAGTGCTTTCAATTGTTGATACGTCAAGAGAAGGTTAGTGGTTTGGGCCGCCAATGCATCAGAAGAAGTTAGTTGTCCTGATCACTGACACATAGTGTTTAGTGGTTCCAATCATCAACAGGTTGTATGGTCTGTGGAACCCACAGATGGTTTGTTTCCCACTGATGCAGTCACCTAAGGAACTATCCACCTGAAGCATAGTGCTTTCGATTACCGATGTCGCAGGGGCTAACGGTTCTGATCACCGCTATACTCTCATCGCCGATAACAGTCCTTGGCATTACTGATAAAGTTTGGAAGCTTAGACAACTGCGAATCCGACACATTGGAGGAAAATAGATGATTAGACTGTCGATGGGCATCAGAGAAAGCTAGTTGTTTGGACTGCTAAAGTGTTGGAATTTTAGATGGGATGAGACCCGATTTGACAAGGGAAGTTTTGGGTCTTCGAGTGGGATCTTCTCGATGATTTTCAACTGTCTTTCTAGTGGATTTTTCAGCAGTTTCAGGGATGAAAAGGAAGAAAATTCTAGGTGGCCGAAGTTGGCAATTTGGACCAGAATACAGTTGTATGTACAAGTGTATAATTTTTGGTGAAAATCGTCATTCTAGAAGTGGTGTGGTTTTCACATCCAAAGTTAGAATGGAGCATGGGGATAGGCATTGGAAAGCTTATCTAGTGGGGAATAAGGGAGAATCACCAGAATTTGAATGAGGATTAGAAAAGTACTAGCGGTTGCTAAAAAGAGTTGTGTTGCTGTCAATATGGACAATCTGAGGATTACATGCCTAGAGATAGCAAAGACCATGAAGTCGAACTAGATATTATGCAAAAGAGGAATTCCAAGCAAAGATGAGGGTTTTGAAAAGGAAAATACCTTAAACCTTATCTTGCTAACTATTTTATATTTTATAAGCTTGTGTACATAGAAATTATGGCATGGGGATGCTAAAAATGCATGGGGATATGTTTGCGTACATAGGATATTACATATTGGTAAAAATAGTGAGAATTATACATTTATAATGAACCACTAATGGTAAATATTGCATTGGTGTTGGCATTATTGTAAAAACCATAGATAACATGAGCATGGATGAATATGTTGCTGATGCTGATGAATGTGACCAGAAACCCTATGGAGAAAGGGATAAGGAAACAAATCTAGGATAAAAGTTGGTGAGTGAATTCTGCAATCTCCTGCAAGAGACCAACCAAATTTGTAATGTCAAGGGTGTAAGTAGGATCAATTGCAGGTAATGGTTTAATTATGACAATTGCATGGTGTGGTTATGCATATGAAAGGTTGAGTAAATGTTGTAAATATGCATACATAAGTATGGGTGCAAATGTTGTGACGCATTGCATGAATGCATCGAGATAGTGCTTGTGTTATTATGACTAACCAATGGCTGAAATGATGAATTGATGATAATTCTAGAATCCTTTCAAGAGTTGTTATGAATGCAGGATAGTAAGTGCATGAAGAGGGTAGTCATGATTGATTGGCTGCCATAATGCTCCATGGAAGGGAAAGGTGGTACAAATGATATGCCTGTGAAGTAAGGAGTATCTAAACATTTCATTTAAATTGCATAAATGATGTGACTATACCTTGCAATTTTAGTATGATGATGATTCGCGTAAAGTAAATGAGTTTTGGTAATATTGATGCGATTAACAGCTGGAAGTATTTGAATTCTATAATTCTAAAAATGCTTCAGTGATTGTTGCAACAATGAAAAAGTCATATGCATCAAGACTTACCAAGTGTTTGGATGATTGAAGTTCAGGTTTCAGTTAGATTGGTTGGGGCATGGAAATATGGTTAAGACCATGACAAATGCCAAAATATACCATGTGAAAGAGCCAAAACTCATGAGAAGAGTCTCATGATTGTGAAAATAGTTTGTATGCAGAATGAGATGTCAATCTGGACTTGTAAATTTCAGATTTGAGAAATTGTTGGTAACTACTAATCATTGTTGACTTGCTTAGAATTGTGTCAGGAGGACACATTGTAAGTGGGTGCTCATGTTATGCTAGTAAGCATAAAATCATAATGGGAATAGTGGTGCTGCTTACAAGAGACCAACAAATGAGGATCACCTCATTGCCAAGTAAATCAATTTCTGTAGTAGACAGAGTTGCAAATTCACATTGAATAAAATTACTAATGCCATTTCTTGGTTATGGAACAATCAAATTTGGATTGTATTGTTAGACAACGATTGACTGTTTGGCTAATGATGAATGTGCCAGGGGTACACACTGTAGGAAGACCATGTGTGATGGCCTACAAGAACCAAACTTAATGGGGAGGTTTCCCCTATCTTGGAAATGGGTTTCGGGTGAAACTCCATTGGACATTTTGGAAATGTCCCATCTGCACTGCATGTTTGGTAAGAAACATGATTGAGATGGTATAGATTATGTCGAAAGGACATGTGTGGGATATGGAATGTGAAAGGAGTTCAGATGGAAAATTGAGGGACTGTCAATTTAGAGAAGGGATCCCCCATTCTTCCTTAACAAAGGAATACTGCATCAGCAAATGGATAAGTATTCTGTGACCCTAGCTAAGTATATGCATGTCAAATTGTTAAATTCCATATGCAAATCATGTTTTGATTTTATTTCCATTATGAGAGATTGCTTGAGTATGAATAGGGCCTACATGGCTCACATCGAAAAGGGGTGCACACTTTTCCCGATGTCGAGTCATGAAAGTGTTTTCAATATTGACTACACCCTAGGGAGTGGATGCACTCCTGGTGTCTCAATACTTGATAGTGAATGATATGAAACATGATTACAGTTTTAGAGAAATAACGTTGATGAGTTTGCTTATATTGCTTGTGTTTCCAGGCTAAACAGATGCAGTTTGGTGTTGTACACTAAAGGGAAAAGGACGTTACAATGTTGGCTTGACTATTTGCAGTTTGATAAACCCAACTGTTAGCTGGCTTGGCTGAGTAGCCTAAAAAACCTAGTAGTGTATTGGCTTGATTTCCTGCAGCCTAATAAAACCAATTGTGTATTGGCTTGGCTGGACAGTCTGGTAAACGCAATTGTAGGTTGGCTTGACTGTGCTTGATATGTATAAAATGATGTGGTGAAGATGTCACTTAAATAGTGTTGCCATATGCCTGGGGATCCATAGTAGATCCTATACCTAGAAATGGTTGTTTATTGTTGATATAAGTGCATGTGTTATTGTTGATGGCCTGCTAAAACCAACTATGTTGGCTTAGCTGATTGGTTGTTGATATAAGTGTGTTGTTGATATAAGTGTATTGTTGATATATTAAGTGCATGTGATTTGTTGATGGCCTGATAAACCCAACTGTGTTGGATTGACTGATTTGGTCCTTCCCAATCGGCATGAAGGTTTAGTGGCTGGACATTAATTATTTGATGTTCAGGAGTAGCCTGCATGTTGACCTAACATCCAAGTCCATAGGAAATTCCAAGGCTTGCAAAGCAAAGCGGGACCCTATGGACCAGAGAGGAAACGCAAGTACAGATAAGTAGTGGATTATTTTGCAGCTTCTTGCTTATGAATATACATGTGTATATGGTTTGGTTATAATCTTCTAACTCTTGTTTAGAGACAAACCGATGAGAATAAACTAAACATTTGAATCTATTTAATATTTGAATATAGGTATCACTGGGAGCGAGAACTATGAGGGCATCCTAGAGGTGCATGTGGACATGTGACTATCCTAAAGAGCTCAAAGTGAGAAATAATGAAAAAGGTGCTAGTGGGACTGTGAAGGCCCTAGCAGCCAATAGTTGTAGAGAAACCATGTGGGGAGGCTCCATGGTTGAAAGGTCTGGAATAGACCAGAGACACTAAGTGTCATGGCGAAGAAGGGTTGGTACAACATTCATAGTGAAGTGAAAGAGGCTAAGAGCATGAAAACCATAGTGGTGGTGTGGGTTCCAGAATGGAACAAGACAAAGAGGGGTGAAAAAAAACTCTTATTGTTCTCTCTCTTTCCTTTTTTTTGATGATATATATATACTTATGCATTCATGAAAACTGAATATTGTTGAATGCATTTATGGCTGAAAATAGAATGTGTTTATTTGCTTAAAATAAATTGTGAATGCTGGAATAGTTAATTCCATGCCAAAGAATGGACATGAATGAGCCCATGTGGCTATTGGGAAGGCATGAAATGTATGAAAGTATCCTTGAGAAGACTTGGATTGCCATACCAATTGGGCAATTAATTGACTAATTTTAATGCCTATATTATGCTTGGTCTAACAAAATTTCAATGATGCATCTCACAAGTGAGAAAAGTGAAATCTAGTTGTGCACATTGATCATGGTGGAAGAACAAAAGCTATTGGACTTGAATGGAAGTCTCCTTCAAAAAATTTCCAAGACACAAGAAAATCTTGGAGAGATGCTTAAGATACAGAAAAGGAAGAATGAGATAAACCACCAGATTTTGCAAGACTCTATTTGTTGCAAAAGGAGGTAAAAATATTTTTGGGAGCAATTTGTAAAGGAAAGAAAACTGGATCGATGATGGGGCATTCATCTAATAGGTCCATTAAGAAACGTTCAAGAATGAAGACTCAAAGGAAATTGATTAGGTAAAGATGAAGTAGCCAGAAAAATGTTGGAAATGCGGAGGACATCATTACCGTTGGGATTGCCCAACGAGGGAACATCAAGAGGGTAGCAACCACAAAGTTCCTAGACTTGGGGATGAGCCGAAAGTTGAGAACCAGCAGGAGAAGCTCATGGAATCCAAAGGGCTTGGTGCTGAAAGTTCAAAGTAAATAATTGAACGTGGGACAGATCTGCAAAATTTTGAAATTTTGGATGTATAAATTGTATATGTATTCCTAAGTATTGGAACACCGAGGACGGTGTTATTCCAAGGGGGAGGGGAATGTAACATCCTAGTTTTTACTCCGTTTGCATTAAAGATACATGATGTATATATTGTAATTAATCGTGGTGTGGAGCTAAAGGAAAAGGCCCCACCATTGATTTGGTTGTGTTATGTTTCGGCCATTGAGATCATTGTCAATGGTATATTGTGCTATCTAGCACATTATAGTTTTGACATCATGTAAATATGCACATTAATTAAAATGAACCTACAACCAGCTACGATGGTGCAATGATAATGAAAAGGGCATGATTTTCCTAAGGATGAGGAGGGGGAAATGTTAAACCCTGAGCCTATGGGGAAAAGCCATGTGTCATCCATTAAAAATCCCTGATCTTAGTTGGGAAGTTATTGCTGGGAAGTGGCGGGTGGCAGGACTGTCAGCCCTTGCCCACACACCCACTCCACTAGTGGACTCTTCATCTTCACATCGCGTGGGCAGAGAAGTAACTTCCCATTCTCTCCACTCTCCCACAACTCCATTCTTGCTCACCCTCATGCGCTGGTTGGGGATTCTCTTCATTGTTTTGTTATCCTAATATAGGGACGTGATTCTTCTCCTCATGCACAGGTTTGAGTATGGGAGTTTTTACTCATGTAGAGAGAGAATCATGGCCTCCCAGTCGAGTGTGGACCCTGAGAAATTTACCCATTGGGTTGTGTTCTTCCTATGGTTCACATTCACGATTTTCCCTGTGAATAATCCATTCATGTTCTGGGTGTGCATGTTTTCCCATACGTATTTTGTGGATTGTGTGGGGTGTATGTTCTTTCCTAGGCACAAGCTGAGAATCTATTTATCTTTCAATTTTCAGGCTGTGTAATGGTCCCGTTGCCTCCTTGTTGAGACCGGGGGCTATTGTTTCCCCACGTTGTTTGTTTGTTGTGGGTTCAGTCATTTTTTGTCTTGTTGTGGCTATTGATGAGTCACTTTGTCCATGATAGGGCCAAGAATGACTCAGGAATTGTTTTCCCCTGTTTAAGCTGTGAACCACTTGTTTGGATGCATGTATGCAGTGGTTGGTCTTCAGACTGTGTTGGAGCGGGATGAAGGCTTAGTCTGCTTGATAAACCTGGGGGTGTTTAGGAGCCACACAAACAGAGCTAGAGGGCTATATTTCTTCTCCACAACCCCTAAAGAGAAATGGAAGGGAAGTAAGGGCCCGAGGGACTATGAAGCAGAGAAGGGACTGATTCCTGGTGTTGGGTGTGTGTGGGTATCTTAAAAGTCATCCTAGCTCTGGTGCAGGCATCCTTAGCTCTTCCATGAGCTCCCCAGCTTATCATTCATCTTTTCCTAGCTCCTGGATAGCCTAATAAACCCTACTATGTAGGCTTGGTTGTTTTTTGTATCCTTGGCTATGTGTAATCCTGCTTGTTCCTTATTCCTTGGGGGATCATGCCTAGATTGGGGGTGGCAGCATTGCTGAGAGATTAAGGAGCATGCTGACCTATGGTTGGGTGGAACGTTGCACCGACGTAGCTGGTTGTGGGACGAGTTCTTTATAAGATGAGTATTCTTGACCATTTTGTCTCTACAATTATATTTGATGTTTAATGAATTATGATGAACATGTTGAATGCCTAAATGCATATATGGTTGCTTCCACAGTGTATGTGAATGAATATGCATCTTGGCATGTTTTATGTTTTAACCATTTTATTTCAGCATGTTATGTATGTTCATGTTCATGAGGCTAGTTGCCCATATGTTTACGGTTATGGTAGCGTCCTCTTCATCGGTCGAAGGGTCGGGGACGTTACATTGGGTCATCGAAGTGTTATAGGATTGCTAGTAAGCTGTTGATAACTGCTTCTACATCCTCCTATTAACAAACTTATTCAAGAAAATTTCCTACTACTACTCATCAGACTATACCAAGGAATTTGTAACAAAATGCTAAGAAATTTTTTCCATATTTTGTATGGGATCCTTGGGTTCAATCAGGGGAGTGCTATCTCTATTGCTTTTGGTTCCTTGTTCAATGAGGGGTTCACTTTCTAGAGTACTTCCACATTCTACGAGTGTTGAAAATTCTTGATTATCTTCTTCTATATTTAGGGATGAGTGTGGAATTTGACGAAGCACCATGTTATGCAAGAACCGGTCTTCATGGTCTTGCCTTTTAGTTGTGCCTTCCCCCCATCTTCATCTCACTAGGTTGTTTGGCACATCCTTCCTTTTTTCTCTTAATTTGGTGCTAATCAGTTCTTCTCTCCACTTGATATGACATAGATCTAGTTGAGTTTCCTAACTATATTCCCCATTTCCTATACTTTCTTCTAGTTCCATGCTTCTCCTCTATGCTTCTCTTAACTAGTATTTTAACCATTTTACCTTAATATTTATCTTCGTTCTACATGCTCAACCATAGCTTCACCAATTTCAAACCCCTCTATTGATTACTTTTCAAAATGTAGAAACATCACCACAAATTGTTTCCTTGGGCATGAGGTGTTTACTTCTCCATTCTAATCTAGTCTAGAGGAAGAAACCCAAAATCAACCAATTAGTTCTTGATCCATAGAGGAACCTCTTTCAATAGTCTTACTCTCGCTCCTCTCTTAAGTTTGTATTCATCTTTTTGTATAGATTTGTTTGTTCTTAACTACAAGTTACAACATATATTTGAACATAGTACTCTCTACCCATAAATCAAAATCCATAGTTAGGGGTGATTCTATCTTATTCAACTAGATCATATCTATTATGTTACACACCAGCATTTTATTCTATACATTGTGGTATTTGGGTGGTTCCATGAGTCCCCACAACGAATATGTTTGTTTTATTGAAATATCAACCCAAAACACTTTGTATTCATCTAGAAATGGTATTCCATAAAAATGTATGATCTAAAAGATGTCAATTCCCACTCTCTTTCTTCATCCTCTTGAGTAGTGAAATCACCAATCTCCTTGTCCCACCAATCTTAGATGTCACTAGTTGTTTCCAGTGTACCCATATAGTTAATAAGGTCATGTTAAGAACTAGGTACTACAAATGGAACCATTTTTTGGAACAAAATGGGTACTAGGGTTGTTGCACATGGGAAAACAAAATGGTGCCATTGTACTCTAGTGTGTTGGAATTTTCAATCCCATTTAGAAGTAACTTCTCTCCCAAAGCACAACCAAGACTATTTAGTATAATAAAGAGTAGTTAATTGTATGGTTACGATAGAGTTTTACAAGAGTGAACATTACAACAACATTCATTATAACACAATATTATTTCAATAGATTTGTTGTTCATACATTGAAACCAATATTGTAAGTATGAGGAAAAGATCACGAAACCATGCACAATACAAAATTTAATGGGGGAGGTAAAAATCTCTTTCTTTATGCCAATGGGTGCTCACACGAAGTTGGTTCCACCTTTTAGTGCCACTTTAGAAATCAGAAACGCACTACCGAAATGTAAATCCAAGACACATATGCGTTATTGATGCTATGTTCAGAAAAACCAAGCTCAAAGATGAGGCTAAGGCTAGTTAGCCAATATCGCATATGTGATATATCACATGTGTGTTTTCAAAGTTTTACATATCACATATGCGATATGCAAAACCAAAAAAAAAAAACAAAGGCCACGGGCCACAATTTGTTATTTGCACAATAAGCGATATCGAGACTGTGAAATACTACAATTGTGAAATACTGCACCAACATTTTGCGTTAGAGCGTTTGGAAGTGGATTGGATGCAATGGGAGGTAAGTACTCATATCATCCACATTTTTCTTCAATATTTGTTTTTTTTTTGTTAATTTCATAGTTTTTATATTTGTTAAAAACTTAAAACAAATTTAATAAAAAAAATTGAATTAAATCAAACAATAATATATTAAAACAATTTGTAATTTGTTGTTTTAATCTTAACAAATAACAAGCATCTTCAAGATACTGTGCAAAATGAAACAAACCCAAAGACAAATACACACATGGACACAAACCCAAACACAGAAATAAACCCAAACACGAAGGGGGAACAAGATTGAAACTCACATATTTTGGCTCGTTTGGGTGCATTAAGGCGCCTTACCTCATCTTTTAGAGGGGGGATCATTTGAGAGAATATTTAGCTGAGGCATTGGACACCATAAAAAATATAATTTCCAATGCCCAAGGAGATATGTACAACATTATCTCATACAGAGAATCCATGAGGCAATACTATTTCGATGGTTTGAGTTATAAAGACATAAAAAACCTAAATATTACAAAAGACCAATTGTTTTCATTATTTCAGGACCCTAGCACCGGATTGGTTCCAACCAATATTTGAGCACACATTTCCATAGACTGGTCTGTGGATCCAAATGTGAAATCTAACTGGATGGATCGTTGGTATATGGTATTCGATGAAGACCCTCATGGGAATAGGGACATCCCATTTTATTTCCTAAGGAAGTTGTATGCAGAATTCATCCAAGGGAAACATGTGAACTATTTCAAAATTTTAGAGTTCCAGGGTGTGGTTCATGGGATTCCCCAAGATAGGGAAGGGGATAGGACCGATCCTAACCATGTGCCACGCCCTCCACACACACCAAAACCCCCTTGGGTATATTCTCCTTCAGGTCCTATGATTGATGATACACAAGAGGCCTTATTCGACTTGGCAGATACAGTGCTTCAGCATGGGACTGCTGTCCAAGGCAATGTAGGCCAGGGCATTGGCACTTCTGAGGACGTCGCATTGCACAGTAAGGATCCAACTACATATCGCACTAGAGATGTAGAGCGTTCAGAGCATCGTGTTACTCCACACCCTTGCACAACCTGTGGAGGAATATTCTATGGCTTTGCTTCAGAGTTCTGTGACGATGTATTACTTCGATATGTAAGTAAAACTCATTATTTTCATATTATATTTTGTTTTATATCACAATTTTCAATTGTTTTGCAATTTATTTCTATTTAATTATCTGACAAATTATGTGAACAAATATAGAGCTAGTGTCCCATGACACCCTATATTCGTATAGTCCATCAATTGATGTTGAGAACATTGATGCAGCAGTCCATGCTACATATAGGTTTGGTTCGTCACCATTAGTTGTAAGAACTATAATTTGTAATTTGTAATTATTATTTACATATTTATGCAGGGTGAGCAGGATGAGCTTATTGAATCCCATCCTAGTCCCTCTGATGTAGACAAAGATTCCCAGACCCAGGTATTATTTTAAATATGATTTTAATCATGCTTTTAATAATTCAAAATTCATGCTTCTAATTTTTAGAATTTTTTTAATTGTATCTTTATGTTTGTTACGTAGCATGATATCTTGATGGGTGACCCCTCTCCCCCCTTCCCAGTTACATGTATGTATATGTCTTGTTTTCTTTGTATTATCTAACATTGACATATGTTACTTTATGCAGGAATCTATTAATTCAATGGTTCTTGAAGAGCACCAAAGCGAGGTTGTTGGCGACCCACCACTTCCCCCCCAACAAGTACATGTATGTTTCGCTTTCTTTGAAAACATAATTTTCCGTCCATGTAGTATATATGTCTTATTTTATTTTTATTATATGAAATTGACATAGGTTACTTTATGTAGGATTCTAGTGAAGCAACGATGATTGAAGAGCACCAAATCAGTGACCCACCTTTGATGATCCAGTAGGTACGTTTATGTATCGCTTTCTTTTAATTATGATTTTAATGATTCAACATGTACTTTTTTAATTTTTTGAATCTGTCTAATTTTTTCTTTATCCTTTTGTACGTATGAACGTTATTTTTATGATGTTGTCTAACAAGAGATCTTCTTTGCTAATGCATGTAGAAATCCTTTTATCCCATTGACAGTTGTTCGACCCACTGGTTACACACCTCCTCATGTCCCCTAGGTATATTTATATATAGAAACTGTTGCTTATATTGCTTTTTGTACATGAAAACTTATATTTTTCATTGTTTCCCCTGTGGATATGCTGACATTGACATATATATTATTGTATGCAGTTTGATAGTGAGCAAGTGGTTATTGAAGAGCACCCAATCGAGGTCGTTTCTCACCCACCTCTCTCTCCCCCCCAGTGTACATGTATTTCTCAATTTCTTTGAAAAAATCATTATCCATCCATGTAATATAGTTTTATTTGTACATGCAAATATGTTTTTAGTGCACCCATTGATTTGTTGACATTGGCATATATATTTTTCTATGCAGCTTGATAGTGAGCAAGTGGTGCTTGAAGAGCACCCAATCATGGTTGCTGCTAGTGAGGCACCACAACCCACCATTACTTACTCACGTACAATAAGTAAAAATGTTATATTGGTTTGTAATTTGAACAAATGTACATAGATTTTATAGGTTGGTAAACTAACTTATAGATTTTGGTTTTTGTGTAGTCTCCGCTAATGCGACATGTCCCTCTTGTTCAACATTAGGGATCACCACTGACCAGCCAGAAGAGAAAGCTAGACTTCTCAGAAGACATTGATAGAGACAATGAAAGGGGGGATAAATAGAATAAATGTATAGGGTGGGTACATACATGTAACGTTTTGTTTGTATACACACATATGTACAGTTTTATACACGATTTTGTATTATGGCCATGTGGCATGCCAATTTTTGTAACATTATTTGTATACATATATAATATAAAGTAAGGTTCAAATTTATACATATATGGTTGACTTGATTTTGGAACATGATATGTGTGGTTCACTTATGTGATATAATGATTTGT
This sequence comes from Pseudotsuga menziesii, assembly GCA_001517045.1. Taxonomy (NCBI): domain Eukaryota; kingdom Viridiplantae; phylum Streptophyta; class Pinopsida; order Pinales; family Pinaceae; genus Pseudotsuga; species Pseudotsuga menziesii. Next base: position 79,605 of record LPNX010269915.1, on the reverse strand, counting down.
GTGGTTCACCTGTGTGATAGTACGAATTTCCAATACTTAAAGGAAGAACTTATGACTCATCAAACTAAGATCAAGTAACGATTAAGCAAGTCATGGGAGATAATCACTAGATACCATAACCATAACCATACCATACAACTACCTAAATTTAACTATCATCAAATTTTTAAAATTATGGCTCTACTCAACTTTTTAACATCATAACCATACCATACACTACCTAAATTACATACACTAACATCATAAAATCATACATGTGTTTCTACTTCTAATTCATGCATGCATGTGAACTATACCATACCATACCCTACAATACTAACATACCATACCATACTAATATAACATACCATATGCTACAATACTAACATCATACCCTACAATACCATATGATATTGACAGAACATACCATACTAACATACCAATATACCATATCATACCCTACGATACTAACATATCGTACCATACCATATCATACCCTACAATACCCTATGATACCAACATCATAGCATTCTAACATACTAATATACGATATCATACCCTCCGATACTAACATACCTTACCATACTAATATACCATATAAAACCCTAGTTCCATATCATAACTTGTCAACCCTATTGATAGCATGGAATTTGTATTTCATGAAACCCTAGTTTGTTTTCAATTTGTACATGTACATGTGTTTCTAGTTCCATCTCATAACTTGTAAAGAGGTCCGTAAACCCTAGTTCCATATTATAACTTGTCAACCCTAGTGATAGCATGCAATTTGTAGTTCATGAAATCCTAGTGAGTTTTCAATTTGTACATGTACATGTGTTTCTAGTTCCATCTCATAACTTGTAAACAGGTCACTAAACGTTATTTCCATATCATAACTTGTCAACCCTAGTGATAGCATGCAACTTGTAGTTCATGAAACCCTAGTTCCTTTTAAATTTGTACATGTACATGTGTTTCTAGTTCCATCTCATAACTTGTAAAGAGGTCATTAAACCCTAGTTCCATATCCTAACTTATCAACCCTAGTAATATCATGCAATTTGTAGTTTATGAAACCCTAGTTGGTTTTAAATTTGTACATGTCCATGTGTTTCTAGTTCCATCTCATAACTTGTAAAGAGGTCACTAAACCCTAGTTCCATATCATAACTTGTCAACCCTAGTGATAGCATGAAATTTGTAGTTCATGAAATCCTAGTTGGTTTTCAACTTGTACATGTACATGTGTTTCTAGTTCCATCTCATAACTTGTAAAGAGGTCACTAAACCCTAGTTCCATCTCATAACTTCTCAACCCTACTAATAGCATGCACTTTCTAGTTCATGAAAGCCTAGTTGGTTTTCAATTTGTACATGTACATGTGTTTCTAGTTCCATCCCATAAATTGCAAAGAGATCACTAAACCCTAGTTCCATTTCATAAATTGTCAACCCTAGTGATAGCATGCAATTTGTAGTTCATGACACCCTAATTGGTTTTCAATTTGTACATGTACATGTGTTTCTAGTTCCATCTCATAACTTGTAAAGAGGTCACTAAACCCTAGTTCCATTTCATAAATTCTCAACCCTAGTGATAACATGGAATTTGTAGTTCATGAAACCATAGTTTGTTTTCAATTTGTACATGTACATGTGTTTCTAGTTCCATCCCATAAATTTTAATTAGGTCACTAAACCCTAGTTCCATGTCATAACTTGTCAACCCTAGTGATAGTATGCAATTTGTAGTTCATGAAACCCTAGTTGGTTTTCAATTTGTACATGTACATGTGTTTCTATTTCCATCTCATAACTTGTAAAGATGTCACTAAGCCCTAGCTCCATATCGTATTTTCTCAACCCTAGTGATAGCATGCAATTGTAGTTCATGAAACCCTAGTTGGTTTTCAATTTGTAGATGTACATGTGTTTCTAGTTCCATCTCATAACTTGTAAAGAGGTCACTAAACCCTAGTTCCATCTCATAACTTCTCGAACCTAGTGATACCATGCAATTTGTAGTTCATGAAACCGTAGTTAGTTTTCAATTTGTACATGTACATGTGTTTGTAGTTCCATCTCATAACTTGTAAAGAGGTCACTAAACCCTAGTTCCATCTCACAACTTCTCAACCCTAGTGATAGCATGCAATTTGTAGTTTGTGAAACCCTAGTTGGTTTTCAATTTGTACATGTACATGTGTTTCTAGTTGCATCTCATAACTTGTAAATGGGTCACTGAATCCTAGTTCCATAACTTCTCAACCCTAGTGATAGAATGCAATTTGTAGTTCATGAAACCCTATTTGGTTTTCAATTTGTACATGTACATGTATTTGTAGTTCCATCTCGTAACTTGTAAAGAGGTCACTAAACCCTGGTCCCATCTCATAACTTCTCAACCCTAGTGATAGTGTGCAATTTGTAGTTCATGAAACCCTAGTTGGTTTTAAATTTGTACATGTACAAGTGTTTCTAGTTCCATCTCATAACTTGTAAAGAGGTCACTAAACCCTAGTTCCATCTCATAACTTCTCAACCCTAGTGATAGCATGCAATTTTTAGTTCATGAAGCCCTAGTTGGTTTTTCTATTTGTACATGTACATGTGTTTCTAGTTCCATCTCATAAATTGTAAGAGGTAGGGTCGAGGGTTTTGTAGAGTTGACCCAGCAATGTAAGAGTTTCATTGAAGGAAACTGAGCAAAACCCTAGTTTACGCTATCAATGCACAATAAAGTCAATGTTCCTTGAAAGCCACCTATAAGTAATTGCATGCCATGAGACCAACAGATTAAACGGTTCTTTGATCCGACCTCGGGTTTCTGAGTTATGCCTAGTTGAAAGTCGGATGAAAATGTCGGTCAAAGACACTTGGTGACTTTCAGTCTGGGATCTAAAAGCCAAACGGAGCAGCAAAATTGCATGTCATTGGCTCTTGCAAGTCTGTATGGGCAAGGCCTATATGGGAAAACTAACAACACAACCGCAGTCGAGGGTTTTCGTGCGTTGAACCACCAATGAAATAGTTTCAAGAGCTAACCCAACAATGCAATTAAATGTACATTAATATAAAATAAAATAAAAAATAAAAGTAAATTTCAACAAGTTGAGAGCATGTTATTTTCTTATTTCTATTTGTTGGCGTCTAAAGGCACCATTTTGTTCTTGGTGCCTCCAATGTGCCATAGATGGTGTTTGTATCCTAGGCACACAAAAGGATAAACATTACTACTCTCATAATAAAATAAAGAGAACCCAATGAAAATGTGCAAACATGATTTATAGATAACTCACCTGAGGTTGTACGAACATGTTTATAGTGTCTAGTGTCCTATGAATAATATTATGTCTATGAATGGTATCTGTCAATCATAGCTTTATTACATTGGGATTTAACTAAGGCTAAATAATTGAAATTGTGCTTCAGCATGCACTTTAAAGGTTAAATAATGCACCTGAAAATGCACTCAGACAAGTATGCCATCTGGATCATCTCTACTGTTGATGGTGTCCATCAATATTTTGTGCTCTATATGAGGTAGCAAGTATCGTACATGTGACCTATTTTTGTGACCAAGTGTGTGCAACTTAATGTTTATACCAACTACTAGGTTGGTGAAGTAGTATACAATAACTCATGGTCTATAATCTTGATATACATACCCACCGTTCCTTTTCTGTTGTGTTGCAAGTGTCAAGTACTCCCCTTTTATAACCATTGAGCCATTTGGGAATTCAATATTTTAATTATCTGTAATAGGTTCAATAATGGTTTGTTTCCCCTCTAAGAAACATGCCAACCAATAGTCAGAACCCCATTCATTATTTTTGGGGGAAACCACTACATATATCTAACCTGTGAAAGGAAATAGGTTGACTTAAGAATGCCTTTTTTGAATAAGGTCTTGCATTTCTAATTTCTACATAAATTAAATTCTACTTAGGTCGAGTTAACAATACATAAATTAAATTTCTAATTTAGGTACTACTAATTTACATTTTTGTACCTTCTTGTATGAGATCCAATATGTGAGAATAGTATGTACAAATATGTGTCCGATCATCTTCCAAATGGTCTATTTCATTAACCCCCTTGAAATTGGTTCCAAGTGTCACTTGATCCCGTGTATCAACTATATCTGTATACTCACAATCATCCCATTCATCGATGCTACAAGAAATGCAAAAGCAATCCTTCAATCTTGTCCAAATTTGTAGGGTCGAGTTGTCTGAGCTTCTAATTGAATGAAACTGCCGAGTTCCATGCACTGTGTTCACCTTATGTGTTTGGGATTGGTCCACATTTGTCACCTCCTAGAATATTCTCCACACTAAGTGTTTCCTTGTTGCTTGTTTTCCAATGACATATTCACACCATTTCACTATAGATGCAGCATCTTGAAGGAGAGCACCTATAAAATTCATCTCTTCCCTTCGAAGGGCAGTTTTTATGCATGCACCAACACCATCATGCTCTCCTTTTCCATGACCAATTTTAAAGTACTTCCATATATGTGGAACCTTGTATTTTATGTGCAACAAACACAACCATTAAAATACACGTGCATTCTTGAACTATCTAGCACAACCATCTGACCAAATGAAATGACGATAAAATGGTATATCCATGGCTATCACATGATCATAGAATAATTTAAATCAATGCTGCACGTAATGGATGTCATGGGTCTGGTATTCACTTATGTAGAAGTGACTTTCTTTCAGTATCACATGTTTCTCTTCATTTCTATCTAGCCCATGTCGATATGTGATATGCACCATTATGCTCACCTACTCTGAGTGATAGTATTGAATTTGTATTTCATTTTTGGGTTGTATGGTGTAACTTTCCACAAAGTCAACCACTGATAGTATTGTTCCGAGAGGGAAGGTCTCCCAACATATTTTTAATTGATTATCTTTCCACCATGCCATATCAACATGTTGAATGTACTATTGGATCTTTCCACGAAACTCTGAAATAAAATCACATACTTGCACCTGGTGTAAAAAAGTAAACAATGTTATAAAACAACATAAAAAGATGTACATGAATATTAATATGTCAATATTCAACAATTTACTTGTGAAGTCACCAATTTAATCTTCCTGCTTTCTTTCCCATCATGTACCTGATATGTCTCGTACTGGCAGTTCTGCTTCTCAACAATTGCATTCCTGAATGCTTGATATTCACTCTCATGGATGCAATCAGACCATAATGATATCCCACCACAATTTTTGCAAGAACCCTCTACACATTGTTTTAAGTAATGTGTCTTCCCATGTTGCCTCGGACACATTATGCTATGGATGAAATATCTAGATGACTTTGGCGAAACTGTACTTGAGCATTCCTGCACATCATGAGGATGCAAAAAACGACGTATATGTGCAAATGTATGGTAATATATATCAAAATATACATGTTATCTACAAAAAAAAGTGTTCCAGATGGTATCGATTCTAACATACCGAGGCTTGCATTTTTCAAAAGATCTTTGTCTGAGCCTTAGCTCTACATGGGAAACTTTAAACATTTTGAACAATTGAGTTTGTGTCATTTAAAGATAATGTTTAACATGAGGTTCATTGTTTCTAGAACCCCTACATATTTTTAACACATCCTTTGTGTTAGAAGAAGGCCTAGTGGTATCGTGCCAAAATGTGTGCATTAGGCCCTTCACTGCTTCGACTAACTTCATGTCTTTGTGGGGAAACCTATTGCTAAATGCCCATAATGTTTCCATTTTTCCCTCTACATCAAGGTTGTCTCTTCTTAATAGATATTTTTTAAGTGTATTTGGATGTAAAGGCACAATTTGTGATGTGCATTTAAGTAAATGACGTTGTCTTGTGGATCTACATACAATTGATTTAGACAATACACAGCGATCCACATTACAATCCTGTGAACGAGTTTTTTTACCAATCAATGTGAATGTAGAAACAAGAGATTTAGCAATGTGATTACTTGATTTGATATTGTTCATTATTCTTATGCCTAAATTTATTCTAACAGTTGCCATATTTATAGATTTAAGCAAAGCTAAAAACAATTGGCATTTACCGGCTTCGTATTTGTTATCAAAATATTGTTTCATTATTTGAGAAAAATGACAAAGGATAGTGTGTTTAGCCACCTTAACTTCCATGGAATTCAATTCGCTCTTGTCCACTTGTATGTGTTTAGGATTTCTCTTTCGTTTTGATGCGAAATTTCTTGTCATTTGAAATGTTGGAGTGGCGTTTACATCCACTACAGGATAACAACTTCGATTAGGAGATTGAACCACCGACCATGGTTGTTGGTGAGTCACATTTGCATTAGGAGTAACATAATTATTGAACACTTTAGAAGATTGTCTATTTACTAATGGATCAATAATATCATATGCCCTATAACTACCTTCCTTTAATGTTGCATTATCTTCCTCAGCCTCTACGTTAGGTATCCGTTGAGGGGGAATGGGAACTATTTACTCACTCAATGAATGCTGACAATTTCCTCAATCTTCCTTCTTTTTTTATTTTTTATTTTCATCTTCTTTCAGTGTAAGCACCTTCCTCGCTGACTTTCAACCTCTATTACGTACATTCCCCATTGAAATCCATCCAAGCTTGTACAAAACCTATGGATTTGTGTAAGTAATGATTAAATTGCAGGTTGAAGAGTTCTCTATGCATAGGTTCAGAAGAATTATGTCTTTTGCTACAGTAAACCTGGCTCACAACATGCAACCCAACATTTTTTATATAACACATATTGCATATGCGATATAACGCATGTATGTTTTATTGCATATGTGCTATATCGCATATGCGATATGGATACATAATTAACAGGAAGTTTTTATTACATGATCTCCAAATCACATTTGGGATATATTGCATATGAAATTTAGTGCATATCAATTATTAAACTTAACTTATCCATGCTTAGATAATAGATACCCATTCACGAGTGTTAGAATTTCATCATTAAGCTAGCAATACATTAGGATCTTTAACTAAGAGAATAACAAGCACAACAATCAAACACAAGAGACAATGAACACAGTGTTTATCCTTAGGGAAACCATAAATGGTGAAAAACCCACAACTTCCTCAAAGATAGAATCAGCACCAAAAGTAGAACCCAAAATAGTAAGTGATCTCCCGACAGCAGTAACCTTATTTCTATCTAGCCCCAGTGTCTTCTCCTTCCTCAACTATGCGCTATACTTGATTTTGTATCAGATGTGTGATAATAGAGAGGCCAGCTCTCTATTGATACTAATTTTTGACTTGACTAAACCCTACTAGGGCCGACCTCACTAGGAGAGTCTAATAACCCTTGTGCCTCGGAACTGCGGGGAATTTAACCCTTAGATAATAGGAGGGTTACCCACAATGACTTGACAAGACTTGTTTACATTATAGAACTTCCCGATAGGAGTATCGGGGCATGACATGACTCAAGTACATCCTGAAATAAACATCGGGTTACAATATATAACAAATACAAGTGAAATACATTCCGAAGTTACATATACATCAACACTCCCTCTTAACTAGGAAGGTACTCTTTCGACATAATTTTCAGCACAAGTATTCTTCTCTATATCTTTTGAATCATTGTCGAGTCCCTGTCATCTTCAAGTCATCTTCATCTTCGGATCTGGATTATCACTTGATCTGGATCATCACTGGACATCATCACTGGATCTGGATCATCATTGGACATCATCACTGGATCTAGATCATCACTCGATCTAGATCATCACTGTTGGATCATCATCACTCGATCTGGATCATCACTGGGTCATCATCACGGGTGCTATCTCTTTATTCTTCTCGTCATAGGAATCTCTACAGAGCCAGCCCTTTTTCATGCTGGATGTACATCTATAGAGCCAGTCCTTTTTCATATTGGATATATCATCACATAGAGCTAGTCCTTTTTCATACTAGATGTGGAATCCACTCAGAGCTAGTCCTTTTTCATACTAGATGAGTCTTCACAGAGCCAGTTCTTTTTCATACTGGGTGTGGGATCCACCCAAAGCTAGTTCTTTTTCATACTAGATAAGTCTTCATAGAGCCAGTCCTTTTTCATACTGGGTGTGGCATCCACACAGAGCTAGTCCTTTTTCATACTAGATGAGTCTTCACAGGGCCATTCCTTTTTCATACTGGATGTGGGATCCACACAGAGCTAGTCCTTTTTCATACTAGATGTGTCTTCACATATCCATCCCTTTTTCATGCTAGGTGTGGCATCCACATAGAGCTAGTCCTTTTTCATACTAGATGTCTCTTCACAGAGCCAACCCTTTTTCATGCTAGATGTGGGATCCACACAAAGCTAGTCCTTTTTCATACTAGATGTGTCTTCACAGAGCTAGCCCTTTTACATGTTGGGTGTGGAATCCATACATACATCTGACAATGGAAGGAACCAATCCTCTCACCATGTCACAGCTCTTACATCCGACCATGGAAGGATCCAATCCTCTCACCATGTCAGAAGGGCGCAACACTTATATCTGACCATGGAAGGAACCAATCCTCTCACCATGTTAGAAGGGCTTGGCACGGACACATCATTTCCTCTTAGGAGGAATATCGATCTGGAGAACACCAATTTTCTCCCTGAAGTACTCAAACTTCACCCTAGCCAATGGCTTTGTCAACACATCAGCTATCTGTTCATTCGTCGCAACATACTGGAGCTTCACTACTCCTCTCTGCACCATATCCCTGATATAGTGATACTTGATCTTGATATGCTTCGAATTGTCATGGAATACTAGATTCTTTGACAACTTTACACAACTCTGGTTTTCACAGTATATACAAGTAGCATCTAACTGGATATCAAATCAATCAGACAGCAGCTTCCTCAGCCATACTACCTCACAACTAGCTGAACAAGCTACGACATATTCTGCTTCAGCTATACTCAGTGCCACACAAGATTGCTTCCTGCTAAACCATGAGATCACACATGATCCCATACTGAAGCAACACCCTGAAGTGCTCTTCCTATCGAAGGCACTTCCTACCCAATCTGAATCAACATAACCCTCCAGGTTAATCCTTTGATCAGTCTTATACTTGAGCCCATAATCAACCATACCCTTCAGGTACCTCAGAATATGCTTTACAACAGTTAAGTGAACATGTCTCAGATCTGTCAAGTATTGGCTCAAGGTGTGCACAGCAAAGCAAATATCTAGTCTCATGTTCATCAGGTACATCAAGGACCCAATCATCTGATGATACAACATGGCATCAACCGACTCTGAAGAAGCATCACTTAATAGCTTCAGATTTCATGCCATAGGTGTGGTTAATGCCTTGCAGTCCATCATCCCAAATCTCTTCAAGATCTCTTCTGCATACTTCCCTTGTCCAAGGAAGATTCCATCCGTATTCTGCCACACCTCCATACCTAGAAAATAATGCATCATACCCAAGTCCTTCATTTCGAACTCGGCAGCAAGCTTTCTCTTTGTATCAGCAATCAACCCATCCATACCTGTTACAAATAGATCATCTACATATAGTAGGAGCATCACTAGTTTGTCATCTTCAACCTTGTAGTAAAGGTTGGAATCTGCTTTACTCTTGGTAAAGCCCAAACTGGATATAAAGCTGTCAATTCTGCTATACCATGTCCTGGGTGCCTATTTCAAACTGTACAGGGCTTTCTTCAATTTACACACATGAGACTTCTTGTCATGTGTCTCAAAACTGAGTGGTTTCTCCACATACACTTTCTCTTCCACTACACCATTCAAGAAGGCAGTCTTGACATCCATTTGGTGTATCTTCCATTTCATCATTACAACTAGAGCAAGTACCATTCTAATGGAAGTGTATCTGGATACAGGTGCAAAGGTTTCTTCGTAGTCTATTCCTTCTTTCTATGAGAAACCACGAGCAACAAATCTTGCTTTATATTTTTCAATGCTACCATCTACAACGTGCTTGATCGTGTAGATCCATTTGGAAGTTATGACAGACTTCCCATCTGGTTTTGGGACAACATCCCAAACATCATTCTTCATGATCGATTGATACTCTTCTATCATAGCATCCTTCCATTCTTTCCATTCTGCCACTTCTTCATATTTGGAAGGTTCTTTATCAATGAAATCACATAGCAAAGCTACATGACTGGAACAATATCTAGTCCTCTTTCTTTCTTTGGGATTATCTTCTAGAACCCCATATCTTTCCGCACCTTGGATAATCTCTCGTACCCAAGAAGGTTTCTTCTTGTGAGGATTCTTCTCCTGTGGTGGATCTACAGGTCTTTGTGGTTCTTCAAATTCTCGATCTTCTTCTTCAGTTTCTTCGTTCATGATTGTATAATGAATTCTGGGAGCTTCTGCTTCTTCAGGTTCTTCAAAAGGTTTATTTATGGATTTGATGTAGGCTGAATCTTCATCAAATGTTACATCCCTAGTGATTTCAATCTTCTTGAACCCTGGGAAGTATATTTTGTAATCCTTCGAGCTTTCAGAGTATCCCACAAATATACCCTTCTTTCCTAAAGGATGTAATTTTGTCCTCTTCTCTTTTGGAATGTGTATGTATACTGGACAACCGAATATTCTGAGATGGCTGACTTCTGGTTTCTTTTCGGAGAAGACTTCTTCAGGAGTCTTGTTCTCGAGTACTCTGTGAGGAGTAAGTTTCTATAAATACACTTTTGTTCTGGCAGATTCTACCTAAAGATGCATAGGAAGATCTTGATCATGAAGCATAGCTCTTGCAACTTCCATGATAGTTCGATTCTTCCTTTTTGCAATCCCATTCTGAAGTGGATTATAAGGGGTGGATAACTCCCTCTTAATCCCTGAGTCTTTACATAGTTCCTTGAACTCATTCGAAATGAATTCACCACCATTATTTGATAAAAAAGTCTTGATCTTCTTTTCAGTGTGGTTCTCGATCAAAACTTTGAACTCCTTGAACTTATTGAATACTTCATCTTTGTTCTTTCATGAAGTAAATCCATTTCTTCCTAGAAAATTCATCAATAAAAGAAACATAGTATGCATACCTGCTTAGAGAACTTGATGGCATTGGTCTGCATACATTGGAGTGGATGATTTCCAAGATTCTTTTTTCTTTTCTCTCGCTACTTGGACATGTCTTGTTTGTATTCTTTCCTTTTGCACATCCTTTGCAGACCCCATCATGTTTTGCTTGAATTTCTAGAAGACCTTCAACAGCGTTTCTTGCAAGTGGTAGTGCTCTGTAATGTACATGTGCAAGCCTTCTATGCCAAAGTTCATTTGGTTCTAGTGATTCATGAACCAAATCTTGTTCTATTTGGCCCTTTATCTTGTATAGTCCTCCTTCTTGTTCCCCAATCACTATTGCATCATCAAATTTTTTTTCCTTTGGCCACATAAGAACTTGGCCATCTACAAAAGAAACCCTCATTCCTTTTGCATCCAATGCAGATATGGAGAGGAGGCTCTTATTTAGTCTCAGAACAAATAATACATTCTTCATCTTTATATAATTTCTAGAGTCTAGTATATAGGAGGATTCACCACTACCTTTTATTGGATATTGGTAATCATCCCCAAGTTTCACCTTGTGGGGTGACTCATGTTCAGATAGATTCACAAATGATTCTTTGAATCCCGTCATATGATTGGAAGCACCACTGTCTATGAGGAAATCATTGCTTCCATGTGTGATAGTTCCTGCAAGAGCGGATATCAATACATGTTCTTCATCACTTGAAGAATCACTTTCTTGTTTGATTCTCTTTGTGGAAGGTTCATCATCCTTTGCAACATGAGCATGATGTCTTCTCTTGTTTCCCTTCTTCTTCTTTGAGTTCCCTTTGTTAGGACAGAATTTGGATATGTGACCTTTCTCATCACATGTGTAACATCTAACAATAGCCCAATCTCTTCTAGAGTGATAAGGCTTACCTTTGGGGTAATGATGGTCCCTTTTGTTTTTCTTGGTGTTGGTTGTGAGAGCTTGATCTTCACTTCCCATATTTTCTTCTCGAGCTACTATACAAGTGTCTTATTGAGAGAATTCTTCCCATAGTCTGGTGAACTTGAATAACTTCTTTCTAGCACAAATCCCTTGAATGAAAGAGTCCCATGATCTAGGGAGACCATTCAAGGTGGTCATCACAATCTCTGCATTTTCCACTTCTTCATATACTGCCTCCAACTATTCCTTGATCTGAGATACCCTTGTAAAGTAAGATTGGATGGTCTCAGTATTCTGGATCTTTACATTCTTCAGGTGGTTTCTCAGATTCATCTTTCCGTTTATGTTCTTCCCTTCAAACAATTTGGTTAGGGCATCAAACATAGCTTTAGGTGTCTTGAGGGGGAACACCTGTGGTATGAGATGATCCTTGATAGAATCAGCAATGATTCTCTTTACCATAACCAACTTCTTATTATGTAAGGCCTTAGCCTCATCTCCCTCTGGAACTGAAGCCTCCTCATTGATATAGGAGTCCAACTCATTTTCTTCTAGGACCAGGGAGATCCTATACTTTCAGGCTCAGAACTTATCAGCTCCCTCAAGCTTTTCATCAAGCTTGGTATGATGAGACATCTTAACTGAGAACCTCAAATGGAAATACAAAAAATTTGGATCTTACTAGGTCAAGATGTCGGATCTGAATTTGGAGCTGAAATCCTACAGTGCTGGTTCAGTAGCAAATTAGGGTTTTACTTTTTTAGAGTTCTATCCACCCAAATGCTTTGAATTTGATCCCTAACATTGATTTTGGGGAGGATATCAATCTAGGCGTAAGCTCACTGAAAAATTCCTCTTCTGTGAAAAGCCCTAATTTTCGGCAGTAGTGTCGGGTCCAAAACTGAAAAACCTCATAATTGAATTATGCTTCGACAGAAAGATGCGCCCTAAGGAGGAGAGTTAATCCAACCTTATTTTTCTGAAAATCTGTGGAGAAAGATCCACTAAGTAGGAATCCCTAGTTCCCATAGCTGCATAGTGTCTTCTTCTTAGGTTAGCTCCGATACCATGTTAGAATTTCATCATTAAGCTAGCAATACATTAGGATCTTTAACTGAGAGAATAATAAGCACAACAATCAAACACAAGAGACAATGAACATAGTTTTTATCCTCGGGGAAACCATAAATGGTGAAAACCCCACAACTTCCTCAAAGATAGAATCAGCACCAAAAGTAGAACCCAAAATAGTAAGTGATCTCCTAACCGCAGTAACCTTCTTTCTATCTAGCCCCGGTGTCTTGTTCTTCCTGAACTATGCACTACACTTGAGTTTGTATGAGATGTGTGATAAATAGAGAAGCCAGCTCTCTATTTATACTAATTCCCAACTTGACTAAACCCTACTAGGGCCAACCTCGCTAGGAGAGTCTAATAACCCTAGTGCCCCAGAACTGCGGGGACTTTAACCCTTAGACAATAGGAGGGTTACCCACAATGACTTGACATGGCTTGTTTACATATAGAACTTCCCGATAGGAGCATCAGGGCATGACATGACTCAAGCACTTCCCGGAATAAACATCAGGTTACAATATATAAGAAATACAAGTGAAATACACTCTGAAGTTACATATACATCAACAATGAGCTACTACTTAGATAATATATAAATATATATTGATTATTTCTAATTTTTAATGACTTCCATGGAATCAATCTCTACAGTCCTAGTGCATACATGAAAAAACATAGGTGGTAGTCCACCTCATATCTCAAATAAAAACATCTATGGACTGAAATATGTTAAACTTCTATAACCTTACAATGGACCCCATACTAATGGTTAAGACCTCCAAACCTGTCCTTGGACCATGGTAGTGTCTATAGAACTATCTCTTGTCTAGAAATATTCATAATGGTTCCTATATGACCATGGTCAATGCCTCTTGAAGAATCTTCAATGCATAAAATAGACTAATGGCACATATATCTCATATTAAGGATAAATATCCCCTTTAAAGGGCATGTGTAGTGGTTTAAGTCTTGTTTTTGTTACTATTGTCCCATTACCATGGTTAAGACCTTAGGACCCATCCTTAGTGCATAAAACCTCATAATGACACCCATATCCCGTTAAAATCTAAATATTACATCTATAAGGCATATGTGTTGATTTAGGGACTTATTGTCTACTCTTCCATGACTATATTCAATTTCCTGATACCCATCCCTCCCATCCAAAAACCTATAATGGCACCCTTATCCCATTATAATACCATTTAGACTCCCAATATTCCATCCAGACGGTCTATGGGGTGGATCATGGACCAACATTACACTAGTTAAGATGGGGGGGGAGTCAAGGGAGGGAGAGCAAGGTGTAGAGGGAATCATGGGAGGGAGGGATGGTTAGGGGACATATACGGGGGGGATGAAGGGAGGAGAAATATAAGGGGAAAGGAGGGATGGGTATAGTAGAGATATGAGGGGGGGATGGAGGGAGGACAAATATAAAGGGAAGGGATTGGTGGGAGGGGAATAAATATAAGTGTGAGGGAGGGCCCTAGGGTCTTAGACATTTTCAAGGGGTGAAACATCTACTTTAGGCTCTAACGGAAGCTTCTAAGCATCTAAGAGCACCAATAACACCGTAAAACACCATGTGTTACCTCTTGAGGCCATTCTCAGCTTTGTGTGTGGGAATTGACACAATTAGGTTGTATATCTCCCATAACCATCCCTCCCTTCCCCTTATATTTCTCCTCCCTTCATCCCACCATATATTTCCCCTACCCATCCTGCCCTCCCATGATTCCCTCTACAGCTTCCTCTCCCTCCTTTGAGTCCCCCCCACCTTTTAACGAATGTAATGTTGGGCTATGAGCCACCCCATAGACCATATGGATGGAATATTGAGAGTCTAAATGGTACTATAATGGGATAAGGGTGCCATTACTCTTTTTTACTCACGTACCAAATTAGTTAATCCAAAACGCATATGCAATATCAATCACAAACGCACTATATCGCATATGTGCTATATCACATATGCGATATAGCGCATATGTGATATAAATAAGTTATAATGCATATGCGTTATAACTCATATGCGTGTTTTAGAAATTTAAAAACTCGGCAGGAATAAGGTTTGGTATTATGTTCGAAATTAGCTTCGGACTACCGAGCCTATTTGCTAGGACAAAAAAACCAGGGCTATCGCTTGTCTTTTAAAATTGTATCAATATGCTCAGTTCCGATGGCGTGTTTTGCTTTGACAAACATAGTATTTTTTATGAAAATTTAGAATATTTTAGAGTACGATATTACAATTTTGAATATGTAATGCTTTCCTTCAAATGTATGTTTTAATTATTTATTATTATTTTTCTGAATGACACACATTAGTTTTTGAAAACAAATACATCGATTGTTTTTATATAACTTTTGATTTCCTTCACCATTTTCCAAGTAAACTGTATGGTGCACTAAAGGAGAGCGATCTCTACAATATTATATATAGAAATCAAGGATTTCATTAATTTTTTCCTCTAAAGTGTTGCACCCGCATAGAACGTTTTCATTTCAAGTTTTTTTGGCTTCAATAATTAATAATAAAAAAACAATATGAATAAATAGTGTTGCACTAGGCCCATATGTCCTTTACATGTTTGCAATATTTTATACAAAATTGACATCATTTACCTTATATATTGCTGCACCCGCACAAACATATATGTTATGATGTGTTGAAATTTTGAAAACCCAATTTCATGGAAAATAATTTTATAATCATTTACACACATTTTTTCTGCATAAATGAAATATATTATGAAATCTTATTAAATTATCTATCTTTTGTCTTTTTTCTTCATCTTCAAATACGTTAGGGAAGTACCCCTAATTCTCACCTAAAGTGAGAGGTTCCAGGTTTTTCCAGTATTATGTGGCATCTAAAGTGTCTTTAAAGGAGTCCATGATTGTGCATCATCCCCAATGGATATTGATTACAATAAAATTATGGATTCAATCCTTATATTCACCATGGAATTACCCATTGGGGGACACATCTCAAATAATAGAATCCAAAACCCAAAATCCCATTATAAAACCCATACAATAAATCTATTTACTCTATTATAAAACTTTCTCTTATGATGCTTGGGTCTTCCTAGATCAAGTACTTTTACACATGCTCTTCTTTTCCTTCTCTTATTCATCCTCTGCACCATTTTATACTTGTGCACTAGGTCCAAAGCAGGTCCAAAAATGGTTGTGATTTTTACCATTATTCTGCAACTTGGAATAATTTCCACTACTTCCTATACTGTTCCATGACTTCCTTCCTTTCCACAACTATCTTCCTTTGACTTCTCTTCTTTTTCTTCCTTCTTGGTCCACTTCAAATCGAAGGGCCCAATAGACCATGTGCAATTATGCAAATTCACAATGGCAAATTCAATTTTTGGGATAAATTAATCACAAATTGATTATATCATAGAATTTAATAGATAAAAACGTATAAATTAAGTATTGTCAATTAATAATTTTAAATTAATTTATAATATTATGGTCTATAATCATATGGGTTAGTAGTTAGAATAACAAAACTCTTTATTATTTTAATATATTCAAATTTAGGTCTAAATCTTAGTTTGTATTAATATGCTACAAATTAGAATTTAACATATTATAAATAGTTTTTTAATATATATATATTAAAACTACTTTAGTAAATTAAACTAATTAGTTGTAATTATCTAATGATTAAATTAGTTAAATATGGTGGGTTATTGTTTTAATTGATTTGGCATTAACTAATCAATTACTAGAAAATGATATCCTACTTTTGAATTAATCATTAACTAACCAATTACGAAATCATTATAAGATATAATTGCTACCTCATTATGGATCAAAATCATTATGCTAGTAACTTGAAATAAATTTTGTGAACAAGAAAATGATATGCTACTTATGAACTAGAAGGATCCACTCTATGACTAAGAGGTAGTGGGTGCAACTGATTCTAATTCCTAGCAATAAGATTTACATGTTTTGTAGTAACATTGAGGGACATGACCTACGTGAGACTATTTGTGTCACCTAGAGTAAATCCATTTCCATTCGAATTTCTATGAGAGAAGGATGCCTTGACATTGTGATCTAGGTGAGAGAATTTGTGAAGTGCTGCAAGGTCAACCTCAAGGAGAGGTCGACAATTTTTTGAAATATTTATACATATTCAAATTACGAGCAAATATTAAGGATGAATTCCAAGCAAAACTCTTGTGTGTTATATAGTGGGTGAAAGTAAATGTATCTTTGTATGGCACTACTATTTCACCCTAGAGAAGTATAAATCACAATTTTCCTGTTAAAGGGTAGGGTAGGGAAAGGTAGGTAGCAACAATCACATCCATAATATTAATGTGTTCAAATACGTTGATAGATGTATATTTGTCGCATACTATAACAAAAATATTTTAATGTGCTTAATATACTATTATCGATGTATTCGAACACATTAATATTATTAATGTGGTTGGTGCTATTAACCACTATGCGAGGTGGGAGATTTATATGATTGCATATATCTGATTAGATGTAACCATGAAACTGTCAAGAGCATATACACCAATGCTTGGAATTTCAGGAGGATTAGATGGTATGCATACATGAAACCTTTAAAATTCACTTGCTACATAGCCTAGGGATTTTAGAGTTTCATAGTCTAATGGTTTTGAGCCTCCAGGGTGGATTTTGGCCCGTTAATTCCTGATCCATCTTTGATGTAGAGTATTCAAATATATATCGCTTCAAAATGCTAATCAGAGTAGTCTAACCATTTCTCCTCCACGAAAAACACCAAAAATTGTATTAGACATGATTCCACCTATGGCTTCAACATTATATACCGTTACTTACCGCGGATTCTCCACAAGATGCCATTAGCAATCACTGTGGATTCTCAGCCAAAACTATTATATAATAAACCAACTTATTTTCCATATCAACAAATGTATCACCCTGTTAACTAATATAAATGTTTAAATCATTTTATAATTTACCTTTTTCAACCTAAGGGTATAAAAACTTGTGAAACACTATGCATTATAGAAGCAGCCTCAAATCTCTTGATATTTTGGTTTTGTAATGCTTATCTAAAATGAAGTTACAATACTTATATTAAATTTCAATTATAATATATATCTTTATTTGTAAAAAAAATTACAAATTCAATCACTTTTCAAAATAAATCACACGTGCACTAATTAAATGAAACTCAAATAACTAATTTATTCTAATTATATAAAAGCTGGTATATAAGAAGACGCAAGATGCATATGAAATTATAAAAACTACTCAACATAAGTAGATGAGATAATATAAGAAAGGAAAACAGGATCTATCCTTTTTGTGCTCCCCTTTTAGAACATAGTGTCAATAGTAACTTATACTTTTACAACAACATAGGAAAATACAATAAATTAAGATTTCTTTGTTTTGTGAAATAGATTTAATAGTTCATGTATTTTATCACAAAATATGGTTTCTTCTTTCGAGTTGCTATCCTATCTTTATACATGAAAACTATCTAAAACAAACTCAAAAAACTATTTTCTAAGTTTTTGCAATATCTCTTTAATGAAAAAGATGAAGATTGAAATGTAATCCACACCCATATCGGTCATTATCACATGGAATCCTAGGAATTTTCAATCCATTTTAAAAAGTTGGTGGAAGGTAAAGGCCCCTGAGAGGTCTCTCCCCGTGTTTTTACTCAAATTTTGATCGGGAGAGCTCGCTAGATGTGGAATTAAATTTTGCATCCAACGAGTACCCACTCGGCATACTTTTGACGGACCCCTCTACCACAAAAACGAGAAATGCCTGAAAAAATGTGATGATGAAAAGGAGTACATGTTGCTAGAAAAGACAATTGGTTAAAGATTTTAGTAGCTATTCTTTAACTTAATAACAAGTTCATTGATGCTCTATGGATATAAGCACAAAAATATGAAAAGAAGAAATTTGTCAAAAAGACATTGGTAAGTCAATTTGGTCAAACTCCATTGGTGTTGGACATTGGTCTACGTGCATTGATGCCTCTATGCTAATGTAAGCATAAATGTCAACACAAAAATACATAATTGCTCCTCATTGTTCCTAATGTTTTAGTGTTTAGGGATAAGAGTATACTATGCCCTATCTATAATGGAATGACAATATCCCAAAAACACAGGAAGGCTAATATATATATATATATATTATATTTGTTATTCATAATGAATTTTCTCACAAAACAAATATTAATTAAAAAACAAAGAAACAAAAACAAATTGTTACAAGTTTCTTTAACTACCCCTTAATTTAAACTTGTTTAAATCTTAATCAAAATTTATTTAACTAAATTAAGATAGACCATAAAATAAATCCCTGCCATAAACTTCTTGTTACACTTGGTTAATCTAAACTCTAAAATATATAATTGCATATCCTTTATTTATACAAGACCTAAATGTGATAATAATAAAAGATACACAAAAATATCACATAATATAAGAAAATAAATAATGAACAACGCTATTTATGGGCCTGGTACACGGAGGGCAAAAACTATTCAAAAACTATTCAGTTGCTCTGTATGGGCCTGGTACAGCGAGGGCAATCGTCATGAGATCCAATCCAGGGGCGAATGCATCGTGAGTGAAAATAATGCAAGCACGGCGAAACAAATAGAACCCGCTCCCCGTTTTTAAAATCGTTGAGGCAAAATATGCAGATCTCCACCTCTTCTGTAGTGCTGTACTCAATGTTTCTCTCAGAAACTACAAGTCTATTCGCTCTCGCTCTGTTTCTGTAGGAAACGAGATACTGTATCAATTTGTACACCGCGGAGGCAATGCACACTTCAATGAAAATATTCAGTAGCTTCAAAATGTACGTTTGTGCTCCAACCTGGTCATTGTTGCTGAATATCTCCCATATTGCATCGAACAAGATATCTACACATAGAAATATGAGTTGAAAAACGCCCATCGCTGATAGGAGTGGCTGACGGCAACCGCGAATATTGTACAACAAATTCGCTCTGGACTCCTATTCAACTTAACGATCCAAATTAATGCCAATGTTAATTCCGGATTCGTAATGTAAAGTTACACCAAGGTTCTTTATTTATATCAATTCTATGATTTCAAGGGTTGTGGGATGAAATAAAGATTTATGTTTTTTTATCTAAAGATTATAATGAGACAAGTGTATTGTTAAGATTTATTTTATGGTAGTTCTTCAAAATTTCAAATAAACAATTATTAAAAAAAAGAATAATAACCGGTACCTAGTGATTAATGGATAACTTGTAGCAATGCATGGATAACTCATAGCTCATTAATGGATAACCAATAGTTCATGGCACATAAATAGAAATGTGAGATAAAAAGAAATAGAATATAAAAAACAACTCATGGATAATAAAAGGATAACAAAAAGAATGCGGGTGATAACATGAAGCTAGACATGGATAACTCACACTTGAACCAGCCTAACTAGAAGAATATGAGGAATAAAAAAAAATCTAAGGTGTCTTCCATTCCATAACTATCTCTTAACTGTTTGATCTCTATCTACCTCATCGAGCCACAAACTATGTGGGTGTGTTAGTTACATTAATAAAGATTTTTATTTGAGATTTTGGGTGGACTACCCCTATGTTTTTTCATCTACAGACTAGGATGAGACAAGTGTAACGTCAAGAGTGATTCTATGGTAGTTGTTCAAAATCCGAAATAAACATATATAAAAAAAGGAATATAAAAAATAACTGATAGCTAGCTTATGATAACTAGTAGCAATGCATGGATATCGATAACTCATAACTCATCAATGGATAACCAAGCGTTCATGGCATATAACTAGAAATACGTGAGATAAAAATAAAAAGAATATAAAAAATAATTGATAGTTGATAAATGGATAACACTGAGAATGTGAGTGATAACATGTAGCTAGGCATGGATAGCTCATACTTGAACTAGTTTAAGTAGAAGAATATAAGCAATAATTTTTTTTTTCAAATTGTCTTCCATTCCATAACTATCCATTAACCATTTGATCCCTATCTACATGATCCAACCACAAACTATGTGGGTGTGCTAGTTATATTGAGTGGATCATGTTTTATAATATACTCTAACTTTAATAAGTTCTTCAAAAACATATTAAGTCTTTTTTTTAAGTACTTCTATAGTTATTGTGTCCATTGTTGGAAAAATAAATGGAAAATATCACCCATTGTTTTTTACAAGTTTCATAGTTCAAATCCTATGGAATTTCAAACCTCATGTCCAAAACTTATTTTTGGGGTTTTAGGGTTTGAATGTGAAAAAGAGAAATAGAAATACTTATATGTTTCACTCCATGATGTGCTAGTCATTGAAGAAAGGGTAGTTCAACACTTTCCTAAATTTATCTTTCTTTCTCTAGGTCTTAGGGTTCTTCAATGACTTCTTCCCCATATTTTCGCTTAAAACCCTTCAAATTACACAATAAATCTCCCACCTTGGAACCATGAAGGAATTTCTCAAACAAGTGAAACTACAAATCCAAACAAAGTGAATAAAAAATGAAGTAAATATATATCTATAGTAATCTTTTTTTTGTTGGTAAGCATAGAAAAATTATATTACTGTATAGTACAAAAATAGATTACAGTCAGGCCCAGTCAGCTGAGAGAGAATGCTAGTACGAGTGAAGCTTTTACTGAGATATTCTTATTCTTTCCATGGTTCTATAACCTCGTCCATTTTCCCAAACTAGAGACTAAAATAACCCAACAATTACATCCCCAAGAGGCCATAAGCCAAGAACATAAAAAACCTTAATTTGTAGAGAGCATCGCTAGTGACTACCCTAACCAGTCCAGAGTAAACCAGACATGAAATGATATTATCAAAACAATAATCGGTTCCAAAAAGACAAACTGGTTTCATAACAATAGTTGATCCCATAACAGTCACTGGTTCCATAACTAGAAAACAACAGTCTATCCCAAAACTTCTGACAGTAAAACTAGAAGACGAACATTTGGAGCAGAGGCCACGAGCCTTACTGCTGCGGTGGATCCACTGGGGAACGAGGCAGTATTGCAGGATGTTTGCACAAGCTTCTGAGAAGCTCGCTTGCCATGGTCTCCAGCAATCAGAAGCCAGCCGCAGGCTCTTGCTGGCCTTGTCTGATTAAAGTCAGAGCTTCACGTATACCCATATCCATCTACAGATTAGCTTGAATGTCCCTGGAAAGCAGGATGCACCCAGTCCAAAATGGGCTAGTGATGAGCGGCCGAGCCTGGTGGGTCTCGTATTCACGAACGAGCTCCACTTCCTTGATGGTGATAATGGCTTCCACCCTTGCTGGGGTTTCTGCCATGTACTCAGCTCCCCAATTAAACACCAGCGGGGAAGGGCCACTCTTTAATGGGGGGTTGGTGCTCGATGATCTGGCCTGGAGGGAATTGCATTCGACATGCTTACCCTAATCTTCTGGTTATGCCTCTTCCTCCCCTAATGAGACATCACAATTGACATGGCTTCCCCTAATCCCCTGGTTATGCCTCCTCCTCCCCTGATGAGATATCAAATTTAACCTAGCTTCCCCTCCTCCTTATCAAAATAAAAGACATACAATAGAAAGTTCTCAACTCTAATGATCCTCTCCCTTTCCTTAGATGTATAAATAGCTGATATTTTTCTGTGGGTGATGAAGCCCTTAGTTCTTTAATTCATCAATTGTTTCCAAATCATTCCTTGGGAAACAACCGCCTTACTGCGCAAATTTTTTGTGTGCACGATCTAATCCCCCTCTTCATGCGAGAGATTGGCCATCGTTTCCTCCATTAATGGACTTTTGGTGTTTATCCTTATCTAAAGGTCAGTTTGAGTACTAATACTTGAAAGCTCCCCACTGTTGAGCCTCGGAGTAAACATTATTCCATATATAAATATTAAAAGAAAAGAGAATTCTTCTCTTAAAACCTTAGTTTGGAATTTAATTGAACTACCCTATACTAAGTACAAATCCCCTAAATTTGATTCCATGCGCATGCCCAACATAACAAAGACCTAGACGAACGACCAATAAAAAGGTATGTTGGGTAGACGAACACTACCAAAATATGTGCACCCAACACCAAGCAATGCATCCATGTATTATATGGTATATCCAACTACTAATTTGACAAATAAGATTTACTTTTCAAGAGGCAATAGTATAAAATTGTCACATTGTAAGTTTAACAAATGTTCAATTAAAACAATATCACTCTACACACACACACACACACACACACACACACACACACACACACACACACATATATTCCTCTTACTTTTCTTAAATTCAATTATACAAATATATATCACATATCAAAATGTCAACTTGTGGAGGAGTACATGATTGCACTCTACAATTTAAGCAAAATCCTTCCAAACCGAGTGCATGGGTATAGATTTTGGACACATGTCCCTTTTTTTGGGTAGGTAGACATACCTTGTGGCCATGACCCATAGGACAAGGAGCTTAGAAATTAGCAAGTTCATGTCACCATACCTCGATGGGATGAGGAGGTGGGAGGAGGGGGGTTGAGCATGATGGATGACCCCTTCCATTTTTAGAAGAAATGAAAAAATAAATAATTTAATGTAAACATAAAACAAAATAAAAAATATAAATTAATAAAAACCTAACACATAGATCACAATAGTATAAAATCATCACATTGTAAGTTTAACAAATGCTCATTTAAAGCAATCTCTCTCTCTCTCTCTCTCTCTCTCTCTCTCTCTCTCTCACACACACACACACACACACACACATATATATATATTCCTCTTACTTTTCTTAAATTTGATTATACAAATATATATCACATATCAAAATGTCAACTTGTGGAGGAGTACATGATTGCACCCTATGATTTAAGCAAAATCCTTCCAAACCAAGTGCATGGGTATAGATTTTGAACACACATCCCTTTTCTTGGTAGGCACACATACCTTGTGGCCATGACCCATAGGACACCAAGGAACTTAGAAATTAGCAACGTCATGCCACCATACCTCTATGGGATGAAGAGGTGGGAGGAGGGGGTTTGAGCATGATGGATGACCCCTTCCATTTTGAGAAGAAATGAAAAAATAAATAACTTATTGTAAACATAAAACAAAAGAAAAAATATAAATTAATAAAAACCTGAGACATAGATCACCTCATATTGGAGAGGTGTTCAACTACCTTGACAAAATTTGGAGGAATCCATATCATAGGTGAAGTTTCTAGTTCCATAACTGAACTCTTAGAAAATTCAGGTGATTTTTATAGTTTCGTACCTAAACTCATAAAATTTAGGTGAAAATCAGAACCCTAGGCCAAGGACTGGATTAAATAGTTTCCATTAAAATATTGATTTGCTTGAGACCACATGGAGGATAATTTGCATGAGACAATGTTGTCGCAAAATGACGACCAAGGTTCTTACGCATGGCCCAAAAAAAGGGTTCCTCTATAGTCTAGTGTGATGGAATTTTCAATTCGCTTAAGGAAGAAGGTCTCACCCAAATCACAACCAATACTAACATATAATACAAACTATTTAAGTATATGGTTACAATGTTGTTTTAGAGTAGCTAAAATTACAATAACATTCATTATACTGCAACAATAGTTAAGCATATTTACCCTTTATCCATTAAAACCAATATTGCAACAATAAAATAAAGATCACAGAACCATGATCAATACAAAATTTAACAGGTATAGGGGTGGGGAAAAAATCTCTTTCATTCTTTCAATGGGTCTTGATTACATCAACATTATGACTTTAATCCTTACATTCACCATGGAATTACCAATCATGGGACACATTCTCATACAACAAAACCAAAAACCCAAAATCCTATTATATGACCTGAGCCATACATCTATGTTTATATATTCTAGAAGTTTCTCTTCTGATGCTTAGGTCTTCCTGCATTCTATACTTTCACGAATGCTCTTATTATCCATCTCTTATTTATCCTTCACTTCCTTTTATACTTTTTCACTGGGTCCAAAATATGTTAAAAAACTATTGCGATTGTTACCTTTGTTCTGCAACTTTAGGTACTTTTCTACTACTTTTTGTACCCTTCCGCAAATTCTTCCCTTTCCAGAACTATCTTCCATTGAATTATCTTACTATGCTTCCTTCTTGGTCCACTTCAAAATGAAGGATCTAACATGATCTCACCATATGGTTTACACACTCTTGATTCAACTCTGCTTCATGATAATTCTTGCACTTGTTCAATTGTTGGCCCTTCAAATGAAGGATCCAACTCTTCTACTGAAAAACATAATATGGGTACTTGTGGTACCGAACAACATCAAATGGGTGCTTATGGTGTTCAAAAACATTAATATTTATCCTTTGTTTTAGTTGCAATAAAGGGAAAATACTAGACGTTGATCCAAGAAAAAATTTCTTCTATAAATACAACAAGCCATATGGACCGACCATTGGATTTTCAGCTTTAGAATCTTCATTCCTAAGGATTCCATATCTAGAAATCCACTATGTCCTTGTTGAAGAAGGGAACATACTCCTGAAGACAGTGTATTAAGCATCAACAAGTCTAATAAATGAGTATGAAGCATGAGCATTGGAATTAGAGAGGGGAATAGTTGTGTCTTTGCTTGTAGGGTGTCACTCTCTCAAACTCCCATTTGATGTAGCACTGGGAGAAATAGGTTTGACAAAGTGAGATGTGGTATGAATCCCAAGGGAAACCACCATATTTTAAACTTCATGATTCATCAAAATGTTTAGCTACCGTTTACGGTGCTTGGGAATCATTAATGGGGTTCTCTATGAGAAATTTGTATACATCTCATACAACAACGAAGGAAAGGAGATAGGGGCCAGTAGGATGATTTGCATGACTACACAAAGTTGATGCATGGGGAGATGATTGTGGATGGTAGGGGATGTTACATCTTCTTATATATGTGGCGAAATATGGTGGGGTTGGCATTTCAAAAGGGAGGGATTAGATATGAGATGATACATCAAGGATGTAGGTATGGGAAAGGGATATTCATGATGTCTCTCACACAATTCGAAGATAACGGTGTAGGGAATAAAGCATGCCACAATGGGTAATTATGAGGAATACATCACATGAGTATGACAACTAGGTTCTGGTAGAGCTCATATGGTTAATCTTTCCATGTTGACACATGGACATATATGGATTGACTATAACTTCACCTAACTTATCTGTGATCTGATGGTCATGATGGATATAATACTGAAATGGAATATTAAAAGAACTAATTTTTGTCATGGTTCCCTTCTCAACCATAATGGTGTTGGATAAATTGTAACTGAAATAAACATGGAAACAAAATCAACCTAGAAGAAACATCACTAAATTAAAATAGAAATAACCAAACTATAAAACCTAACTAACTCACTCCTGCAAGTAGGAGTGGTCTCTTGCATAAATACTAATCAGAAACATAGGGCTTTAGGCCTCTTCCACTCACCCATCCAAAATTTAGAATGCCAAAAAGCTATACATGCTTCACAACATTTGATTCCTTGATTTCTGCAACAATGAATGATCCCATCCAATTCATCTATAACTTGTCAAGATGCTTCATAAACTTGTTATCATATAATAGTACTTTGTTACCTTTAGAAAATTAATTCTTCATGGTATGGAAAACATGACATGCTTTCTATTTTACTTTCTTTATTGTTCCATGATATTCCACCCCAAAACAATATTTTTCAAGTTCTCAAAGTTCAACAAGGCATTTCGCAGTTGATTCCTCTTCCATCACTCAGGTTGCAATTGTGATATGAAGGCTTGGAACAATATAAATTTGTTAAGATTCTTGGTATTTTTCATATGATCCCATAATACAATTCAAATCTAATCATTGGAGTCATCCTGATTTATGCACAGGACTTTGGTTAGGTCAATCTCTAGAATTTTATTAAATAATTCAACCATGCCATTTAATTGAGGGTGATATGGACTACTTTTATGATTCTAAATTAGGAATTATTTTGTAAAATATTCAATTGTGTGATTGATAATGATATGAAGGAGGATATGTGCATTATATCATTCCAAACATTAATCTTTTATAATTATTCGAATCTAATTCTGACCAACACCCCATTGTTATCTGAAATAAAATTTGTTAACTTATGCTTTGAATGTAGTTTATGAAACATTCACCATGAATATAATGAAATAATGACATAGGAATAACACACAAAATATGTGATGAAGGAGCTCACTAGGATTCCTAGCTACATCTTTGGGTCTGCTTCAAGTAGTAGGATCACTCAATTAATATTCAATTTCCAAAAATTATATCATTGAATGACTTACAATAAGTGCACTATATACCCCTTTTAGTTATGGGCGTGTATTGCAGAAACTAATAACATATTTGGATTCCTTGCAAAAAACTATGAAATTTGATTATAAACTCGATAACTTTATGTGCTGAAATTTGGGACCTCCTCGTGGCTCATATATTCATAACAACTATGCCGATTCCCTTTTGATGCATTTCCTATCAACTATGCCAATGCCCTTTTAACGCCCCAAGAACAATTGTGCCAACTATCTCCAATGGGGAAATAATCAATTCACAGTTGTAGATGAACCTTTTATAACACCTAGTATGACCCACTGTGGATTGCAACTATTCTATCATCTTTGAGTTCCCACAAGTTGATAATGGAGGAAATTTATGCAGGTTCGACCAATACCCCATCTTTGCATACAATATGTACCAACAAATCCTTAAAGGGAACATATAATATGCACTTCTATATATTTAATGAAATACCCATCTATCGACATTGATCCAACAAAATCCAAAGAAGCACAACATGGTCCTTGATCAATCTATAAAATGTCCAGTCACCCAAATATACTTTTCAAAACTTATGAAGGAACTCACAAAAGGTTGTTATCACTCGCCTTAAGAATAAAACTAGTGCATTTGTTACTCCAAATGGAAAACCATTGTATGTGAGTGATCGCCACTCAATGGTGATTGTATTATTCTTATTATCTTCTTCTGCAATATGGATCTGATGATATCCCAACAAGCCATCCGTGAAAGAGTGTGCCTCCTTTCCTACCATTTGATTTAGAACTTCATCACTGAAAGTCATTAGGAATGGGCCATGGATGCAAGAAGTGTTCAAGCTACAGTAATTCAGATTCACTCATATTTATTTTATATCCTTCTTTTCTTGAATTACAATCAGGGAAAATTTATAGAACCACCCCTAAATTTTTATGTATAGTAAATGGGTGAATCCCCGTGATATATAGGAAAACATGAAGGCTATTTTATCAATTTTATGTAATGTTTGTATATTTTTTTGGATAATATCTCATTGAATTATATAATCTTGGAAAATCATGGAAAATATTTCACTAAATTATAAAACCTTGTAAAAACTTTGCTAATCTGTCACTAAATTATAAAACGTTGTAAAGTCTTGGCAAATCTTTTACTGAATTATAAAATCTTGTGAAGTTTTGGTGAATTTTTTGATAAACTCTAAAACCATATATAGTAATAGTAAAAAATATACAAAATTACTAAATAGGAAATAAATATTAATAAACCATCACATAACAAGATTTATTTCATTGGTAGTTTGGTACCTCACTCTAACTATCAGAGCACATAGAACTTCACCATACTCTAGGAATGTTCTTGGAAAACAACAAGGAGTTTTTCATCACCATGAAAAATATAATCAATTTTAATAGAAGGGACCATGAACACCTCGATCCTCATTTATCTCTCCATGCTATTACAAGGGCTCATCGACACCTCATTTATGCACACACCTTACCAAATTAGAAAGTTAAAACTCTAAATGTTTATTGTTTATTTCAATACAATTGGAACTATTCTAAAAAGTGATTGTCATACTTTATAGAACTCAAATACGTGTTCCGAGTTGGTCAGCAAATGATTATTCAGCAAAATATTATCCACATGATTCCAAACCTAATTAAACCCTAGCCACACTATGCATGATATATTTCCATCCAAAAATAAAAAAAAATGCAATTCTCTAAGAATGTGGCCATGTAAAGACAATGGTTCAAGTCTCAAAATCAATGAAAGGAGAGTTGTAAATCTATGACATATATAATAGAAGAGTAATAAGTTAGATTGGATTGAATATGGGACCGCTTTTACAAATAAAATAAACAAAGAAACAAAGCTCTAGGATTTAAGAAAAGGTTGGATTCCTAGATTCAAATTAGTTGCTATAAGACCTGATAGTAAATACTAGCTACCGTTTTCATGTGGACGTTAAGAAACTTGTGAAATGTGATTCAACCCATAAAATTTGGACAAATGTAAATCTGAGTTTGATTTCCATTATGGATTTAAGGTGAAAGAGTTGCTACAAATTGCCATTTTTGGAAATTGGGGGAAAATGAGTGCTTCCTGGCAATTTTCATGGGTGAATAGAGGTTTAAATCCATTTTAGAGTGGATGAATTGTTTTAATTTGGATTCCCTCTTTAAACTTGATGGGGATAACCTCCCACTCATTAAAAATAAATAAATAAAATGTGGGATAATTTTACCTAATGGGTGTTTAATAAAAAATTATCCCATTAAATTTTAAAACCCCTAAATTTAGCCCATGGGCTAAGATTAGCCCCTAAAATTTTCTGTGATTATGATGGGGCTAATCCATTTTGAATCATCTACTAGGAAAATCAGTCCCTTTCTTAACATGCAATCGATCTCTTTCTATACCTTTTGTTTTACCCATGGATTTAGTCAATATGGCCAATGCTTGATTGGATTCTCATCTCAATTTAATGCAATTTTCATCTCCTTAATTTATCCATCAATTCCCTTTAACTCTGTAAAAATTTGCAGAAACAAATATTCATATTGTTTTAGGAGGGATGCCACTTAAGATACTGATTGGTCATCCCACTAATCCTTGATTGGTACCATCTTTGGTTTATCCTTAGATCCAATATTGACATTCTTCAAATACATGGGTTTCATATGTATTGCTCGAGTATATTATTGTTTGATGTGGCTCATTTCTCGAGCGCCTTATGATTCATAGAAGCTAAGGTGTGACAATCGTCTGAGCTCATCAGGTTTTGTCTCTTCTATATCTACCTTTGTGCAACAGAGTGGCTACTTATGTTTAGAGATAACTAGGTGGAAACATTCCATTTGTTGGTTCTTAGGGAAGATGTATGTGTGGCTTATCGTCCACAACCATTCAATGAATAATGCGCTCTTAATAGCTTCCAATGCTTATGTCAATGTGTCATTGGTGGAATCAAAAGAAGTGCTAGATGAACTTTGAAAGTAACTTCTACCAATAGTAAGTTTGTCTTCTTGTTTCTTCATTGAGTAACCAAGCCTTAACAATAAGAAAAATCTCATGAAATAATTGGTTAACCTAGAACTATGGTTGCAAGAATCTTGATTTCCATTGATGCTCACATAAATCAATGTGCTGATAAGGATTTGTTTCTCCCATATATACATCTTTCACCATGATGGCATGCTGAGATGGTTTGAACCTGATCATAAGAGAGAGCAATGTGGTATCCTAGTTATCAAAATCATCTTTATGTGCCACCCACCATCTCTATAGAGTCCCTCTTAGTTAAAGGACATACATATGGTATTGTTCATCTATCGAAGACTCCATTTTTTGTAGGAATGTGTCCAAGACATTAGGTCCAACATATGTTGGTGCATGCATGAATTCTACACCGATCAATTTGAAAAATTTACCTTTGTGTAATGTATGGATGATAGTTCATGGTGACTACTTTTCCAGTTGTCGCACATGTATTCAGAATCAATATCAATTCACTGGATACTTCTCCAAATCATGGAACCTTCTCCAGTTGGGTACACGTACTCATCTCTTTGTCTTATGGTAAGACAATATATCTTCTCTACAACATTCTCTTCCATATTCTATTGAATTGGATTTGTATATTGTGGCTCTTAATTTGGATATGTTGGTTGTGTCACCTTCATTCTATCAACCCCAAAATTCATCATTATATTCTTTAAATCGATTATGCCATAGTTCTCATAATCATAGTCTATTCCAAGCAATGCTGGATAGGGACCTATCTCACCCATAATCTCAATTACCTAGATATCTGTACTAATCTTGACACTTGCTGAATCCACCTCATCATTTTCCGGGTAGCTAATGCAAGAAATAAGGTATTGTTTTTGCATGCAAAACTATAATCGAAAATGAACAAGCCTTGGGGAACCTATTACTTCCCACGTTTCTTTTGACAGGATGATCACAGTAGAGACTAAGTATAGCATTACATATTTTATATCATAGCCATGGACTTGCACATCCAAGTGAAACTCTCAACCCATTCTTTTCCTTCTTCATTGTCACACTAACTGGATATTATGCTCTAGGATTATAGTGCAAATTTCCTTATCATGTTTAGTAACAACATATAGTTTGTGAAAGGTGTTATGCAATTGATGTGGAGCTTTCTCATCCTCTAGTGTTCTATTAAGGATATAAAACCATAAAGAAACAAATTATTTCACTTTGCTAATAATTAATCCATTTCCCTCAACCCTTTTATAATACGACCTACTTTGGTGAGACAGTCTTGTATCCTCTTGGGATAATAAATTTGGTATTTGACCAAACATATATGTGACCTCTCGGTAAATTTCCTTCTATTGGACCGATATACACATAATTTCTTTGGTGCTTCCTTTTGTATCATCAGAGAGTTTGGTAGTCATTATTCTAATCCAATTTTCATACCTTCCTAAGTGACAACAAAACCTTCTACAATGTGGTTTTCACAGGGATCATAATTTATGAACTTGGCTAGTATTCTTGTACAATATTCGCATTTAGGAATAAGATCAAGGAATTCTTCCATTATATGAGTATTGGTGAGGCGGTAAGTACACAAATATCTATTGGGAAAAAAACAATCATAGGCTATATGACCAATTTCATTGCAATTGTATCACTATAGTGGCCCTCTCCTACCAGCTCCAAAACCTCCTCCTCTTCTAACTCCAAAACTGACTCATCTTCGTTTCCCTCTTGTCCCTTGGAAGTGTTCTGTTACTCTGAATATAGATCCGTATAGGCTCTCTATGAGGGAATTAAAGGATATACACTTGTCAGTATTGTATTTCACAGATTCACAAAAATTCATAGTGCACTTTGTTAGGTACCATTGAGTACTTCTAAAACAAATGAAAAATTTGCAGTGGGTGACCAAATGATTTACATATCTCACAGTTGTTATTAATAGAACATGTGAGATGTTCTTGCTATAATGGAAATCCTATGGAATGAAATAATTTTCTCATGGAAAATTATGCATATATCACACTCATTCCTGTATTGAGTGGTCCTCCCATTTGAACTTGTCGTCCTCACATTTTTGAACACTCATAAGCATGATGTCCTTCCATTAGGAAGCCAGTGCATAATACATTTGGTATTTGTTCTTTTGGTGTATTCAAGTGTTAAATCCTCTCATTTTATTTCCACCACCTTATTATGTACTTGCTCTATATCACTAGAAGAAGTTGAAGTGCTTATTCCTATTCCCATTAAGTCTAAATAGTTTTCCATAGCTTCAATCTTCATCCTTTACTCTAAAGAAACCTTGGGAGAGGATATTACTTATTTTGATAATGGTTTCTTTGTCAGTGTAAACCACCCTTGAATGAACCATTATTTGTGATGAGATTCATTTATTTGGTATGTTATCTTGGTCGACACATCTCTGAATCACTATGCATATTCCCAAAATTATTCTCCAAATGTCCATCGAATTTCAGTTAGTTCTGCAACATCCTGTTGTTACATTAGGTTGCAAAAACTAATCCAAGAATAGGTCTGTATTTTCCACCAAAGTGGGGTTTGATTGCAATGAATCACATGTAACATTGCAAATCCCTTCCATATAGGATCACCTAGAATCCACTAATTTTGACGTTACTGGAGTTCCTCTCGCATTCCAAATCGCTTCACATAGAAACGAGTGTTGAGACTCATCATTTTCTGCATTTCCCAAAAAGTTTGGGAACCTCAGCAGAGGTCCTATTGGAACAACTACCATAGGTCTTGTATTTGATGTTGTAGTTTAGGTTTATATCAGTATAAAACCTATGGGTCATGGAAGCATTATAGGATTACTACTATAATTCAGATAACTACTACTATGTCCCCCTATTAATAAAATTCTTCAAGAAAGTTTGCTACTACTACTCATTTGACTATACCAAGGAAGTTGTAACACAATACTATGAGAGTTTGTTACCATATTTTGTAGGGGAACCTTGGGGTCATTAAAGGGAGTGTTTTCTCTATTTCTTTTAGTTCCTTGTTTAATGGGGGGTTAACTTTATAGAGTACTTCCACATTCAATAGGATTTGATAGTTCTTTATTATCATATTTTGTATTTAGATATGAGTGTGGCATTCGATTAAATACTTTGTTATTCAACAAATCATCTTCATGATCCTTACTTTCACTTGCACCTTCCCCCCATATTCATCTTACTAGTTTGTCTGGCACATCCATCATGTTTTATCTTAGATTGGTGCTAGTCTATTAATCTCTTGACTTCATTTCACATGGATCATCTTCAATTTCTTAATTATATTCCCCATTCCTTATATTTTATTTCATTTGTGTGATTCTTCTCTATGTTTCTTTCAACTAGTCTTTCAAACATTTTTCTTGAATCCCTACTCTTCTTTTTGTTTGAATATATTATATTCCTTTGAAAGTAATAATGTCTTTGTATTATGTCGGAATTTTTCCAGAATCTTATGTAAAGGAGTAATACATTATATCCCATATTTATTACCATAAAGTATACTATTGATATCCTTTGTTATATAAAGAGGTGTTAGTTTGGAGAATTGTATTATCCCATATGAAATATGTGACAATAATTCCTAAACATCTCTGGGTATATAATAGGTTAAAGGGAATCTCTTTACATATATAATCACATCATCTCATGATACATCTTGAATGTTCTAGAGAAATATCTTGCATATCATATTTGGATTAGTGCTCTCTTTTTAAGATTGAAGGAGATTTATGGAGATAATAGAGGAAACATTCCTGTGGATGTATCCCAATTGGGTGAATAGTGTACTCTTGCTGGTTTTGTCTTTCTGGTTCTTATGTTCGATATATTGCTGGTTTTTTAGAAAAATATCTAGTGTAGTTGATATAATATTCTAAAATGGTAAAAGAGTGCAGGTTACTATGATCTAGTATCTTCTTTGAATTTAACCAACAATTGTTATCTAGGAACTCACTATGTTTTTCATATTTTCTTTTTCATCTAGCATCCATTTGGCTTCTCATCATAACTAGGAATTATTCTTTTTTTTGTAGATTTGTTATCTAATCTTGCAGCCATTAATCTTCTCTTGCGATTTGGGCATGATTCTACTTGTTTGAATTTTTTTTTTCAAACTCTAACCCTCTGTTTTCTATTTTTTTGCAGAAAATTTTCAAGTGTTTGTTGACTGATTTTCTCCAGGTCTATATGACAAATTTGATTCTCTTCAAGAAGATCTATCTTCTAATTATTCAGATCTAGTTTTGTTTTGGATCTAGTATTTTTTTTGTAGGAAAAATTGAGGTCGCAAATTTTAGATCCGAATATTAATCTTTTGGTGTAAAGTATGAAGAATCGAGCTACATATCTGAGTTCTTCGCGAAAAAATAGGCGATTTAAAAACAAAATTGTTTTCTTTGATGTCTGGAAAGAAAAGATATCGCTTATTTTAAATAATTTATTTTCACAAATTTTATGTATAGACAAAAATATTGCAGAGCTTATATCTTTTTGACATAATATCCATATTTGTAAGTGGCTTGTTTTTTTGGATGCAAAATGACCATGCCATTTCCAAACACATGTGATAATAGAAATTATGAGTCATATTGATCATGCTATGTTCAATTCAATTTTCTTGGCTCAAAACCCTTGATCTACATTAAAAATAAAATAAAAATTGGTAAGATTTTTTAGTTTACTCATTCTTTTCCTAGCTTGTTTATATTTTGCATTACAATTTGTATTTATTTTAAAACTCTCTATCATTATGGCATCTAAAGTAACTTTTATTGTTGAACTTGTTGGTTTGTACTATCTTGCATCGAAAAAAAATGATTAATGTTCTCAAGAGTAAGAATCTATGGAGGTTGGTTAATGGTGAACACAAGAGGCTTGTAGATGCTCAAGTTATGATTAAATGGGAATAAAAGTGTGATTAAACAAGAGGGATCAGTTGTTAAATAGTTTCATATAGTCATAAGGTAAGTATCGACGAAGACGAAAACCCGGTTGAGGTATGGAAAATTATTTCTTCTTTATTTGATAAATATGATGATGTTTTTGCTTATTACCTTGAAAGGAAGATTCATGAGATAGATCCTACCAATTTTCAAATAGTAGAATTATATTCTTCTGAATCGAAAAAAAGTTAAATGAGAAACTAAAAATTGTGGTAAATATTACACAAAGACAAACACAACTCTTATCATTCTTGTAGAACAAAAATTTCCATCTTCTCTTGACGTGTTCATCCAAGCTAGGAATATGGCTCTTGAATTTTCTCAAAGTACCACAAAAGCTACTTTTGATGATTTATGTAAAGGGTTGATAAATGAGAAAGAAAGGTTGATTATTTTAGGACAAGTATCACCTAATAAACCACTTATGGAACATAATAAGAATCGCAATAAAAGTTTTAATAATTCTAAAGGTTCTAGTTCACACACTTCTAATCCTACTAATAAATATGGTCATGCTTCTAATGAACATCATGAAAATAGTATGAGGAAGAGAGTGTATGATCCTTGTAAGCATTGTGGTAAAAATAACCATCCTGAAAAGAATTGCTTAAAAGTGAAACATTTAAATGCTAAGGCTGAAAGGAAAGGTTATGATGAAACACAAGTAGCTTTGTGTGCATTTGTTGTTTCGCCTAGTAGTTATTATTCTAATGAGGATTGAATAATGGATTCTAGTGCTTTCAAAGATTTTACTGGTAATGTTTCATTATTTACATCTTATGAGAGTAATGAGAACTCATCTCAGAAAGCTATATTAGTGATGGTAAACAACTTTCCGCAATGGGTTCTAGTAATGTTAATGTTGTTAATGGTCAATTGGAAGATGTTTTTCATGTTCAAAACATTCCCATCAACTTGTTTTCTATTGATCGTTCATGTCAAAAAGGTTATAAATTTGAATCTTGTCCTGATAAATATGTTCTTGAAGATATCAACCGAAATTAAAAAGTAGTTTCTTCTTGTCATGTTGATCATATAACTTGTTTATATAAGTTTGTTGGTTTTAATTCAACAAAGAGACAACCCTTTTATTCCTATGTTCCTCGTGTTGATGAAATAATTCAATTTTGGCATAAAAGATTAGGTCACTTGAATTATGGTAAAATGTAATTGTTAACTAAAATGGCACATCGCTTGCCTAATATTTCTTCTACTACAAGTGTTTGTGAAGGATGTTTTCTTGGTAAACATCATAGAGAAATGTTTGATAAAGTTAAGAATTGGAGTGCTAAAGAACCTTTGCAATTAATTCATAGTGACATTTGTCATCCTCTTGAATTTCCCTCTATATCTCATGCAATTTACTTTCTTACTTTTATTGATGACTTTAGTAGAAAATATTGGGTTTATTTTTTGAAA
Source organism: Pseudotsuga menziesii (assembly GCA_001517045.1). Lineage (NCBI taxonomy): Eukaryota > Viridiplantae > Streptophyta > Pinopsida > Pinales > Pinaceae > Pseudotsuga > Pseudotsuga menziesii. Next base: position 42,819 of record LPNX010269915.1, on the reverse strand, counting down.
AATAAAATTGAAACGTTTGTGAAATTTGAAGAATTTAAATCTATAGTTGAGAATGCGTCTAGTAAAAGTATTAGAACTTTGAGATATGATATGAGGGGACTTTGTTAAGAAATAATTTGAGGCATATTTATCTAAACATGGAATTCAAAATTAAAAGAATGTTCCTTATACACCACAACAAAATGGTGTTGTTGAAAGGAAAAAGAACTTTAGTTGAAATGGGTAGATGTATGCTATATTGTAAAGGATTGCATAAGAAATTTTGGGCTGAAGCCATCTATTCTTTTAACTTTATTATAAATATATTTCCTACAATAGATGTTAAGCATGTGACCCCTAAGGAAAAAATGGAATAGAAGAAGACCATATATTAGCAATTTTAAGGTGTTTGGTTGTGAATGTTGGGATCATATTTCGGATGAAAAATAGAAAATGTTAGAACCCAACTCTCACAAGTGTATATTAATTCATTATGATGATAATTATAAGGCTTACAAGTTGTTTGATCCTTCTAATAAAAGTTTTCATCAAAATAAATGGTTAATTTCATGAAGTCTCTCCAGCACCAGAGTCTGTAGAACCTCATAATACCCTAAATTTTCCATTATCACCTTTCAATCCTAACTCTATAGCTCGTTACTATAGTTCTATGGCTATTGTTGATATTAGTTCATCCTCTTTTTCAAGTATTACACATGAATCTAATGAAGCTCCTAAAGTAACTTCTGTTGCTTCACATATTCTTGTTTGGTCCCGAAAAACTCTTGAATCTACAGGTAGTGAGGTCGATAATCCTTCTGATACTCATAGAACTAAATCTAACATTCCTCTTATGAATAAAAGTTTGGCTGTAGATGATCCTACTTCTTATGCTCAAGCTAAGGGTAAGCCTCATTGGGAACACACTATGTCTGTTGAGTATGAATATCTTTTGAAAAACAACATTTTGTCGCTGGTTCCTCTTCCTTTAAGAAATGATTTAGTTGGTTGTAAATGGGTTTCTAAAAATAAGTTCACTACATAAGGACATATTGAAAAATATAAATCTATATTAGTCACAAAAGGTTTTAATAGACTTGAAGGAATTGATTATAAATTAAACTTTTTTTCTTGATGCTAAAATGAACACAATCAGAACCATTTTATCTATTGATGCATCTTATAAATGGGAATTACACCAAATGGATGTTAAAAGTTCTTTTTTAAATCGTTATCTGAATGGAGACATTTATATGCAACAACCTCCTCGTTTTATTTTTGTTGAATCATCAAGTTTAGTACAAAAATTACACAAGTCTTTATATGGTCTCAAACAAGCACCTAGGACTTGGTATGATAAAATCGATGCATATTTCTTGACTAATGGTTTTAATCGATGTATATATGATCCAAATATGTGAGTTAACAAATTTGGTAGTAATGTCCTCATTATGTTTTTGTATGTGGATGATTGTATTATGACTGGAAGCTAGTTTGTTTTAATTCAAAATATGAAAAGTTATCTTCAAAATCATTTTGAGATGACAAACCTTGGTATATTGCACTACTTCTTGGGTATTCTAATATGGCATATGACAGATGATATTTTTCACTCCTACCCTAAGTACTCGATATATTTATTGGCTCATTTCCATATGAGTGGTTGTAAACCTGCGCCTACACCATTTCAATCTGGTGTAAAGTTATATGTTGAGTGTACCAATCCTCTTATCAATGCTACTCTTTATTGTCAGCTTGTAGGTAGCTTGATATATTTAACTCGCAGTAGACCATATCTCTCTTTTTTCGTTAGTATGGTTTCTTGGTTCATGAAGAAACCTTGTGAAATTCATTGGCAGGAAGCAAAGAAATTTATGAGATATTTGTCGGGGCCATTACATTGTGGTGTCTTTTGTTCGAGCAGTGCTACAGTTTCTCAACCTGGTTATACATATTCTGATTGGGAAGGTGACAGTTCTGATTGACCGCCAATTGTTGGTTATATATTTAAACTTGGTTTAGGTCCAGATATTGGTCTAATAAGACAATGAAGACTCTTTCTTTATCTTCATGTGAATAAGAGTATAGAACAACAAAAGAATCATCTAAAGAAGCAGTTTGGTGATGACATGTTCTTAACGAACTTGGTTTAGTTCCAAAATAATTCACTATGTATAAATGTGCCAATCAAGGTGCAATTTGTCTTGCTTATAATATTGTTAATCACTCTAAGATGAAGCATGTCGATATTGATGCTCATCATTTTTGAGTTCTTGTGGAAAACATTATTATCTATTTGGAGTATTGTCCTACCAAGCAGAGGGCCGTTGATATCTTCACAAAATCCTTGATAGAAACAAAGTATGTACATCTTCATTATTTTCTTGGTGTTATGGAGAGAAACTTCCTATGGCTTGGTGTAGACCACAACAGAATAAATGACACTAGAAATCAATCCATTCTAATATGCAAGAGAAATAAATGCATCTAACATTAAGGGATATGAAGCATACCTTATTCCAAACAAATAATGTACATCCGCGTTGAGATTTTCCAACATGCTTGTATTTACAATTAGCTCTCAACAACAAAAAACAAGATAAGCATTCTATTTATCATAGTGGCAGGTCTACTCTAGCATATATACACCATCATGTTTAAGCAAATATAACTACATCCATGTAGAAAATATTCATAGTTATGCACATGTATTGGATGAGAAATGGGTATTTCTATTAATAAAAACAGAGATAGAACAATGACAAATTATGTCGGCATCTCATCGAAACCAAGAAACTGAGTCATCCACTTGGGCCTCCACCACTTCAATCCTCCATATCCATGGAAGTATTACAAAGCAAAGACAATTTTGGGAAGCGCAGTAATGTGTACTCCAAAGGGACAAACGGATGCAAACTCAAGCATAAATAAGTGAGGCAACAATGAACTATAGTTTCCTTGCTCTCCAAAATTCTCCTCCTTCAATGCATCCAATAGGATCATTATATGGCCCTCCAAAAGGAAATGGAGGGTCGATTCCGAGCATTTTCTAGGCATATGGAAGGCCAAGAGTCAAGTTATTTGGGACTCTATGAGTAGAGATCCAATTTTTTCAGTTTTTATGCACATTTCCTAATGTATGCAGGTATTGGATTTAAAGTCGCGTATACACATAAATAGGTGTTTTAAGGAATTTCTTGGTCGATCAAAGTATAACTTGAGCATGGGGGAGCCCAAGGAGTTTGTAGAGGGACATGCAAGGCCATAAAGGTGTGATCTACCAAGTGTGGTAAAATCAACTATAACAGATTCCCCTAATGTGTGAGGTCAGAGGGGTAACATGATGGACGAAATACATTATATCCATCCCAGAAGTGGAGTAATCAAGACACAAGTGGACGAATCAGCCACTCATCAGTATAATACAATGATAATTCTCAGCATGTGACTGCAAATATATGTGTAGTAGTCCCGTATACATAAGTGTACAATGGCCATGAATAGGCATGATATACAAATGTCATGCGTGGTCATCGCCACATACAATATACAATGAAACAAATATCCAGTGGATGAAGATACATTATAATACACTAGAATCTGGTCATGAGAGCTGACATCTCATGAATAATGGCACGATCAAGTAGGAAGCATATGTGAAATTCCATAAAGTTTGGAGGTCTTTTACGTAAACCGCTATGAGTACATGTCCCATCATGCGAATAAAGGTGTCGAGGTTGAACATGATGGTCCATCATCTGATTACTGGTCATTGATGTATATCATTAACATACGCAAGATATCCCATGGACAATGATAATGGGAATCAAGGTAGAGAGTGCAATCTAACAAGTGTGAATAAATGTGTTGAGGTCGAACACTTGAAAGAATCCATCGATCATGAGACATTGATGTATTCCCCGAACTTTCAATGGCGGGAGAACCTGCCACTCATGACTACAAGTCTCAAGGAAATCAAATGGACTTTAGACTTCTATTCCTGAATAAATGATCTGAATTTGATTGAATGGAATCCCATGGAAGGAGGGAATTAGGGCATCCCCCATCAACCAAAATGAGGTACTCAGCAATGCTGGATAATGTGGAAGAACTCAAATGAACAAGATGTGCATGAACTAGTAATTGTAACGAGAATTTCCAACTCAGGCTACACTTCCTTCGAACAAGAGTATAAGGAAAATGGTGGTTGAACATAGGAAGCAAAGACTTAACATGCAAACTCAGATAACTCTATGACACAAGAGGCATAGATAGAGGCTCAATAGGGACTAGAAGCATAACCAGTTAGTGGAGAAAACTTAGAGTAACGAGTACATCTACTAAAGTCATACTAAAAACCAAACCAATGGATATGATATGCAGTGCTCTGTTCAAAGATGACACAACTTGACAGCTAGCAAAAGTAATATCATTTCCCATCCAATTTTTTATTTTTTTATAATTTTTTTTGGACTTTTTCAGATTGCAAATATTGAAAAAGAATAAAAGCATTGATAGTATACATCTAGGAGGAGACGTGTGTCACGGGAAAGAAAACTAGTTCCAAGTAGTGGAACACACCTATGCTCAATGCAGGGAAGCATGTGCGGGATGAGGACACTCAAGGGAATGTATCCTCCTGGTAAGGGATGATCAAGCTACAAAGGATATATAAAAGGCTCTACTTGGATAGGATTGAGTCAAGCTCAGGTTATATGGATTATAACTCTGAAGCAGGGAGCCAACATAAATATCACTAAGGCAAGCAAGATGCCTGAAATGAAATTACAACTTGATATACAAAGGATTCCTTGTGGGATATGGACAGCATAAATTTTAAGAGGGATATGAAGCTCTTGCTCAAGGACATGGAGGGAATACAAGGGACTCCCAAACCTAGAGGATAAATCTCAACATGGGTACCAAACTACAAAGCGGGATCTATTTAGGGCACCCCCATATATAGGAAATATATACAACTTACATAATGCCACTTCTAATAGAAGTTATAAGGTTATATGACATTACAATGTGGGTTCGTACTTAGAGTTAAGGTGAAATGGTCATAAGGCATTGTATAGTGCAAGCGCATGTGCAATCCTAACCTATATGCCAGTTGAAAAGTGTACCTATAATAGATACGAACAGATCAAAGTCTCAGTCAAATTATGCTCAAATTAGGTCCTTGCACCACAATATTAATCCAAGACAGTCCAAAATAATCAATAAGGGATAAAACAATAGAGTAGTGGGTAAAATTTTCAAAAAAAATCTATAAAATAGTAAAAAACTCATTTTCACCATACCATTTGGAATTTTTACCACATAGAGTGCATTTGACCATGAACTTCAATCACTGATTCTGGGAGCTACAGGCCACAAAACCAAGACCCATCTAAGCTAGATAAATATTCATGCCATCCTCTTTAATTTTAATGTTTTTATTTTAATTTTCAGTGGTTGAATTTTATTTTTGGGGCACCCTAAAATTGGCGTTTTCGTTCTACGCAAAAAATCACTCAATTTCCATGTATAGGGAAGAGTATATGTGGGAAATCCTTCGACTTCCACATATACAGGCAATTGTTTGAGAAACAGTCCCATACAAGGCACCACATGCCAATTTTTGGGGTGAAAACTCATGAAACTCTTGTGTTTTTATGCAGGATGGTTTTAGAATGGAGTGAACACAAACATGAAGATGTGGAATGGGCCATGTAAGGTGATCTAATGGCCCAAAAATATTTGAGGGAATGTGGCTTATACAAGGTTTCGTGTCTTGGCAGCTAGAGGGATAAACCAAGAATTCTCAAGATATTGGTGGACTATTGAGATCCAGATACAGAAACCTTCCAGATTGATGGGATGCCCCTTAGCCTTGAGGTTGAGGATATCTATTTTAGTACTAGACTATCCTACATAGGGGAGGTAGTCAATCTATGAGCTCATGGGGTTAGAGGTGGCCTCACAATTGAGGAGTATATTGCGGTCTACTACCTCCCAGACATAGAAAAGGTTGGTATTCATATCCAAATGAACTCTATCTAGAACCTTGGTCTCAAGGCCATACTACTAGCACTAGGAAGGATTACAGGGTTAGCATCTCTCCATCAGGATTCTAGGCCATTGATGTTTTATGTGGTGGAGTTCATTAGACGCACTATCTAAGACTGGAGTGCCTTTCTATTGGGTAACATGAAATAGCAGTTGTCAAACTGCAAGATGGGTAGAATGAGAAACTTTGGTTTTGCTAGCATCTTGAGTAAATTATTCTTTGAGTGAGTACTAGGGATAATACCAAGAGTGGATATCACTCTTCATGGTCCTCAGGATCTAGCTCGGTTGCATTGGAAAAATGTGATGTGAAGGCTAGGAGGAGGGCCTACGCCCTACCCACCCAAATTTTTCCACTCGTGGCACAAACAAATAATAGCTATAGACGACTACCCCTATGCAGGGATAGACTTCCGTGGTGATCCTGACATGCCTATTCCACAGGGATCCGCATACGGTGATATAGGCAACAATCCTAACTCTATTTTGTTTTTGAATTATTTATTTTTTTTATTTTTTGATATAGTGAAATAAAAGAACATTTTTTTGGTGGTGACAGATATTGATACTAGTCATGTAAATGCAGATCCTCGTCCTAGATGGCTAGAAGGATTCCTTGACATTGTCAAAGTCGTATAGGTGATGATATATTGGGTGTGGATGTAGAGCGTACACTCCAAAACATCCACACACATGTTTTTAGATTGATGCATAGGGTGCCAACACACAAGTCGAGGACTTTCCTTAGGAGATGCAACAATATGTAGTAGGTGTACCATGCACATGGGTTTGACTATTAAGACGGGTATCTACATTTTTTCTGTGTTTTCATGACCAGCATCCTACTCCACAGGCTTAGAGCCCTAGATGTACTTTTTGTATGAACCGTGTAGTATATTTTGGTGGCTCGAAAGCCCCACTTTTGTATCATGACATTATATATTATGACACCACTTTTTTGTACTATATTTTTAATTAAAAAAGCTTATGATGATCAATTATTTATATTTACATGTGTGAATGTCATGTGAATGCTTCATTGTCTGTGTATGAAATTCCAATCTAGTATTTAATTTGCATATGAATCAACAACATGATTGTAGTTTCTGGGAATGTGAATGTATTTAATTCTTTCACATTGTTTTTCTAACAACCTTACTCGCAAGAATCTTTGTAATAAAGTTGGATATCTAACATGATATAGTCCATTTAACTATAAGGCCACTAAATACAAGTCAATATGTACCTCAAGAGACCGAATACCATAATAACTCAATCACAACACTATATTCAGCAATATTGTTTGATGAAGGAAGGAAACATACACCTCCTGAAGACAAAACTTCACCCATAGGAATATAGATCACCCAAGAAGCCGAGGCTGAGTTCTGGGTGTGGCGGCTAGCACCGTCAGTGTATCCTACATATACCAAAGAATCTGCGGACATCTGCCACAACAAATGGAAGCAAGTCAACAAACCCGATCAACATAAGGAGACCAAAACTAAACTATGCAACTGTACAATAATATACAAAGTATCATCCTTGGTTGAGAATTACACATACTATTTTTTAAGATAGATCCCATTTCTAGGCTCCGCCAAGGCTCTCCCCTCATAATATATTATCTCGTAAGTCGCTTTCTCTAACACTCATTTGACTATGTAAGGCCCATGCCACATAGGGTTTAACTTTCTTGCCCCTAACTGTTCACTATCTTGGTCATATAGGAGGACCAAGTCAGCTTCACTAAAATTCCTAAGAAGGATAGACTTATCATACTGATCCTTAACATGATGCTTGTTTCCTTCAAGAGCCACTAAGGCATATCGATGATGCTCATTAAGTTTCTCTAAGAGGACCATGTGTTCCTATAATTCAGAAGTTTCTAGAAAAATATCTATGGCTAGCTTCAAAGAAGGGATTTCACATTCAATCGTTAAAAGAAAATCCACCCCATGAACCAACTGATATGGAGAAAATCCGGTGGCAGTCTTAACCACAGTTCGAAAAGCCCACAAAGAAGGATACAACATGATATTCCAATTAGTCTTTTTCTGTGTGATGGTTCTTTGGAGACTGGACTCCAGGGAATTATTCATAGCTTCAACCTGTCGATTCGCTTGAGGATAATAAGAAGAGGAGTGTTCTTGCTTATATCCCAAATTCAAAGATAGCTCAACCATCATCTTTTTTTGAAAGTTCCTTCCATGGTAAATGACAAGCTCCCTCAGGATAAAAAATTGGGTGATAATATGATTGAAAACGATATGCATGACTGTCTCACCATTGTATTTGACAGTGGGAATAGCTTCTACCCATTTCATGAAGTAATCAACAACCACTGTAATATGTTGATGCCCCCCATCCAAACCTGGGTTGTAGTCCATAAAATCAACCCCCCACATAGTGAAGGGAACAACGATGATAATTGGATGTAATGGGGTAGATGCGAGTGCATATTCCATGAAAACACCTGGAAAGGGTGGCACCACTTGATTGGATTCACACAATCCATAAGGATCGACGACCAAAAATAAGCCATGCTCAAAATATTTTGGGCGGTAGCACAGCCTCAGCCTCCTCATGAGTTCAAAATCAATGTAAAATGTAATCAGCCCCATGATGACACAAAGTGTCACTGACAATAGGGAAATTCTTATCTATATGACATAATCATCGACACTCATCCTGTGAGAGGTGAGGAGGAACCTTCAAATTTTTAAAATAGACTATAATATCCCCATACCATGGGTCCATTGTCAAAATGAGAAAGATATGCTTACCCACGAAAGAGTCTTCATCAACCTTGACTTCCTTCAAACTAGGAAAATATGATATCAGCTCTGCAAAAATCAACGACTTCTTATACTTTCCTAAAACAAACTTGTTGCAGCTACAACATTTTCCCAAAATTCAAAAAAATTTGGGACCCTCCTTTTTATTTCTTTTTTCTCATCTCCTTGGTTTTGTTTGATGTTTGCGCAAAGATTTACTTTTATGACAGCCGTGTTTTATGGTTTGTGTTGGTTTTTCCCTGCCATCGGAAGTTTTTTAGACTATTGTGTCGGGAGTCTTGTTATCTGCACACCCACCGTTGCGGAAAATGACAGGACATCAAGTCCAATTCAAGTGTTATTGTTATCCAATGCATTTTTCTTTATTCACAGCTCTATTAAGATCCCATCGAAATGTTTGTCTCTACGTTTTCCGCCGTTGCGGAGGAAGTATCGTGAATTTCCCCGATGGTTGTATGATCCTCTTCTGATCCCTGCTGTTTTGATTCCCAGATTTTTCAGGCTTTTAGCTTTCATCATTGTGGTTTTGGAAAGCACTATACCTCCAATGTAGTTTGTTTGTTCTCCTCTTGACCGATTTTTCATTTTCACCGAAGTAATGTTTATTTTTACCTCCAATTTTTCTTGGTCTGCAAAACTCGGTTCCTTTGGTCCGAGGCTTTAGCTTGGCGGGCTCCGATGAGAATTTTTGTTTGTTTCTTCTGCTGATGCCATTGTGGGTCTCCTAACCATTTCATCATCTGCCGTTGCAGAGGTGATACTGATAGGATCGCTGATCCCGTAGCCGTTCCGCCTCTTGATTGGTTTATTTTTTCCCGCCTATTATGTGTTGACCGTGGCATATATATTGGGGTTGGGGTTATTGTTTTTTATTGTTATTTTGCAATTTCCCCGTGCTGTTGTTATCGCTTGAGCAGACCAATGCATTCATTGTCGAAACCTTCGCTCCTAGGTGGCTCTGCCGTGGAGGTTTGCAGGTTTTTCTCCACCAGTCGTGCAACACATTGCTAGGTAGGCCCTTATGCATATTTTGCCTTTCCATTCGAATGGTCAAACTAATTATGTCTCCCTTGGTTAGCTCTTATCTTCGTAGTTAGTGGTTACCTAGGTTTCCATTTCAGCGTGTATATATATCTAGGTAAATGGTCTGGCTGCCCGGTGAGGGGTTTTTGTTGTTTCTTAATGATTACATTCGCAGACATTATGAGTTTGCAGCCCGTGCTTGACTGCTGGGGAAACTGGTGCAGATGGCCGTTATGTTGTAAGCACCAATATCCTCTAGTCTGTGTGTGGTCGTCTGGGGAGAGAATTTTATTGTTTACTTCAGAGATACCGAGGTTGGTTCCCCAGTATGGTCACCCTCATTTTTGGGAACCGAGGCCGAAATGTGGAGGTTACGCCCCTTAGGATGAGACTGTTAAAATTTGAAAACACAGTGAGTCAAATGGACTATCACAATGTTGTATCCTTCCTGTGGAATTAGCCATCTTATTTTTCGTGGAACGATTTAGTTCATAGTGTCGAGAGGGGGTTTTGAGACTGTTTTCTCCTTGACGAGAGGACAGAATTTTTTTTTATTCATTGAGAAAGGCCATGATATTCTAGGTTGATTCTGCAAATGTTGGTCACGAGCTGGTTTTAGCCTTTTGACAGATTGTTTTTGTGCAGTAACATTTGGTTTTTCAATATTGTTTGTTTATTTTCATAACAGCAATCATGTTTAACCTAGACGAGGTAAAATTCTCATACATTTTTGTCTCCATTTTTGAATGTTATCAAGGAATGGCCCAACATAACCTAAAATCAATTTCTATGTATGACAAGGAAATTCTACAGAATTCAAGATGTCTAAACAACAGAAGAAGAAGGCTCCCATAGTAGAGGAGGAACCCGAGGTTGAAATCATCACCAAAGTTGAATACACTTACGAATATACCAAATGCCGCAGCGGGTGTTGAACCCGAATATAAATGGGGGGAAGTTTACAGACTAATAACACACCAGGAGGTACCTGACACAGGTTTTGAGGAGGAAACCATATATGCAAATATAGAGAGATTTGCATTGATGAGAGTTGCTACTAGACCTGAGCTTTTCCCATGCTCAGAGGTGATTGGATGGATTCTTCCCAGGGCAGATGTAACCACCATGATTTTGGAAAATGTTGACAAGCAAGGTTATGCTGCTTATAGCCATGGCTATGTAGCACTAGCCTACCACTTACCGAAAGCACAAGTATACTTGACTAAAGACTGGCTAAAGACAATTAAGCTGGACCTAGTCAAAACACTGAAAAGAATGCTGGTGCCTGGCAAGAACTTTAGAACTAGGCCGTCCAGGGAATATGATACTACCACTCTAAGGACCCCTTATAGGTTCATTTCCCTGATGTTGAATAGGATTTTTGGGAGGGCCCACATTAAAAGCTTCAAGTTGGAGTGGGTGCCTATCATCTTCTATGTTGCAACACAGGGGACAGTGTTCAACTGGGAAAACATTGTGTCCAATAGCCTCTTGGCCTGCATTGCTTCAGCATTAGGAGGGGTGTCCTAGAAGAAATCAGAGTTCTACATGATCTCTATACTGATTGATTGCATACTATGCAACCAACCCTTCCCAAACCTGAGGTGTATCTGGGACTAGGAGAGAACACTAGTCTACTTAGCTTACAAGCCACTGTGGGCACACAAATACCACAATCACTATAGAGAAGTGTGTGAGCACTTCATCATGCCATTATATACATTGATCTTCTTAAAAGAGTGCAACTGCATGTTGGAGGACGCATTACAGGTGATTGAAGAATATGTAGAATACTACTTAATGAAGGATGGATTGTATTTCAGAATGTATGGATGCTCCAGAGCACCCTCACTACTGCCAAAATATGCCACTGACTATGTAGTCCACAAAGAGGCAGTTAGGCAAGTATTTTTAGATGGCATAGGGAGCCTTTTATTTGAACATAAGAAAGCAGCTTATCCTCCCTTACCATTCAGGTTGGGAAGCTATAAGTTCACAAGAGTGAAGAAAGCTGATGAATTTGTGGAGGAATTGGGGAAATAAATTTCCACAGGAACGATTCCCGGAATAAAGTGGCAAAGCACTGCAAGGAAGCAAATGTACATTTTGAATACACAAGCCACTAGGATAAAGATGAATCCATTTTCCACAGTGTAGAAAATATAACAGCCTTAAGAAGAAGATTTAAAAAGAAAATCACCACCAAAGGCAGGAAAGGACAGGATGAGCAAGAAAAGGCAGAGGAGGAAGAGGCTAGAAAAAGAGATGAAGATGCTAGGAGACTAGCACAGGAAGCTGAAAGCTGGCTCGAAGGTGAGGAGGAAGAAAAGAGGAGAGATGAACAAGAAGTAGCTAGAAAGGGAGAAGAAGCTGCCCAGAGTGAAGAAAAGGAAAAGAAAAGAAAGATGGATGAGGAACTGAGAAGGCAAGAAGCAAAAAGACTAAAACTGACGGGGAAAGTGATAGAGCAATCAGCTTTCGATCCTTTAGAAAGTCAGGCTCAGGACTCGGGTAATCCCGATATTCAAGATCCTGAGGTAGCTACTGGGAGCACAATAGGATAGGCTATGGTCCCTACCCTGAGGCTAATCCCTTTCGAGCAGAAGAAAGGAGAGGAGGTACCAGATTTCAACACTATTTTTTATGATAGGGAAAGGAAAAGAATAGTGAAGAGGATCGAGAGAAAAGTCGAGACTGTGGGGAAGTCGGGTAAAATGATAAATGATACAACCATAGTATTTGGGACAGACAAGGACCCCAGATTCACCATCAAAGCTGGGGCTACATTGATCCATGCTTCTAAGGACAATGTAGATCGGATATTGACTGATCTTGAACAGTCAAAGAAGTCTGTCGCCCAGCTAAAGGACACCCTGAGAAGAGAGAGAGAAGAAAGTAGTAGAATGAAAAGAAAGTTTGAAGACATACAACATGAAATAAAGTATTCAAAATCTGAGCTCTAGTTCCTCCAAGTAGAGAAGAGATATCCAGAGGCTACCTAAGGAAGTCTAGAGAAATTGCAGCAAGAATGTCAAGGGTTAAGAACAAAAAAAGAGCAGCTTCTAGGAAAGATAGGGGAGTTGGAGCTACAAAAAGATACCTTGGAGGAATCTGAGAGGCAATCTCAGGGGCAGACTAAGGAGCTTAAAGAACAGGTTTCCTAATTAACAGCAGCTCTAGAAGAGGCCAGGGAACATGGGGACTTCACTTAGTGAACCTCTAACATAGCACGTGCGATCGTGGGATGTTAAAGAATACCATTAATTTTGAGAGATATTGACCCAAACTCTTTTTTTTGAAACCCCCTCTGAATACTTAAAACCTCCTCCCCAACCATTTTTATACCTCAATCCTTATAAAGCACCCTACCCACCCCAACCTTAAACCCCTCATCCCCCCAATACCTACAATATATTGGTTCGATTTTTTATAATTTTAAAACCCACAATATGAACTAACGTGATAAGATATTGGCCAATAAGTGAAGGCCTCGTGCCATGGAACAGCAAGCCAGTCTTCATCCTTTCAAGGAGCACATTCTAGCACAAAGGAACAAGATGCAACAACTGCAAGTAGCCATAGATGAAGAAAGGTGCAAGATCTTGCAGGTAGACAATTGGCTGGAAGATATTTTGGAAACCTCTTCATATTTTGTAGACAAATCGTAGGACATCTTAGAAGTCCTGACGGGGAGAATGGCAATATTAGAAGAAAATGAGGAAACTGCTGTAGATCTACCAGCAAAAGATCAACAAGCCCTGAGACAAGACTATGATTTAATGGAGTTTTCCATAAATATAGCCGAAGAATTCAAAAAGGCTGTCAAGAAGACAAAGGGGGATTCTGCAGAGTTCTTCAGGAGGTTTTTGATTACTTATAATTGCTGCTAGGTTGAGGATGAATAGAGAACGGATAGCTTTCTAGAGCACAGCCTGATTTTGGAGATGTTGCAAAGAAAATATCAAGAAGATCAACAAAGGGTTTAGCATATCAAAGCCCTAGATGAGAAAACCCTGAGTAATGAAGTAGCTCATTCTGCAGTTAGTGTGCAGTTGCTAGAAGACCAACTTCACTTGAGCACAGCCAGAATAGAAGTAATAATAAATCAGGCTACTAAATTTGAAATTAATATTCATTTCTTAGAACCTTCCGAGTTCCAAATCATTGCCTCAGAGGCTTCAGCGTGGAAGAAGTTATTGAATAGTCAAGCGGGACCCTCCTCATAAGCATTTTATTTGTTTTATTGTAATATATTGTAAATTCTATAAGCACTTAATAGCATGGGAGGTGAAGCGTCGGGGAAGCCCAAGAGTCATTTGTGGGCAGCCCAACAGTTTTGCTCTTTTTGTATAAATATAGAATATTTAGATAGGAGGGGGGACTTTTTACCAATGATATTTGTGAAGACATATTGTAAGAAGAACTATTTCCTTTTGCAATAGATAATTACAGTTCTCCTGTTGGAGAAATCTTGGTGGAATTTTCAAATGTTGTGCTATGGATTTGTTGAAGAGGAACTATTTTGTTTTCAGCTTTGTGTCCATTAACTGTGAGATCGTTCTAACTCTTTGAACCTATGTTCTTGTATGAGTGATCTCTGGTTTATTTTATGAAAATTTCCACTATGAGTAATGAATGTTGTTCATAAACAATTGGCTATCTAGTTGTTCAAATTTCTTTAAATGTTCATGTTTTTGAAAGAAGTATCAACTATCTGTGATTTTTCATAATGCATGCACAAGATACCTTACTCATTAATTAATGATAATCTTGCTCCCTAGGGATAGGTTAGGTAGTTAGTTTTTATTTCTTGCTATGTGTGATTTAGATGCAAGAGAGTCTAAGATGAGAGGTAAGAACCTGAGCATCGCATTGTGACCACTCCTTGCATTCTTAATCAATCTGAATTTTATATAGGCACTTGCATGTCATACTTAAAACTAAAAACACAAAAATATACACGATGGACCGGGCCGCAACCAGTAAAACCTTTTATTTTGTTACTTGACCTACGGTAGCCGGACCAAAAACCAGACGGATTCCCTACACCAAACAGTCATGGGCTAGTTGGGAATGTTGACTGGGGAAAATCCCTTGCTATTGTTTCCTACAAATTTCCAGGCCTAAACAAAACTTGAGATCAAATTCTTTCAAAATCATAATCCATTTATTGTATTTTCCCCCTACCATTCATCTAGTGAGGATGACTTGAAATGGATTCATGTGAGCCACAAACAAAGTATAGCGAAGGAGTATGTAATTCCTCAATTGTTGAACTGCATGGATGCCAGCTAAGGCTACCTTCTCAACATGAGTATAATGAATTTCCACATCAATAATATTTCGACTAAGATAAGATATAATTTTATCTTGGAGCTCCTCATCCACCTGAACCAAAACCATATCAGTCATCTCTTGATACGTGACCACATATAATAAGAAATCTCGGCTAAAGTTGGGTGGACTAAGCACAAGGTCTGATGCTAAGGATTTCTTCAGTGCATCGAAAGACTCTTGGGCTCTCTAATCCCAAATAAAAGGTGTGTCTTTCTTCAAAAGGTGCATGAAACCCTTGGTCAAATTGGAAAACTTGACAACAAACCTCCACAAGAAGTTAGCCATCTCTTGCAAACTCTGAAGATGTCTAATCATGCACAGGGGAGAAAATCAAAGTATTTCCTCAACCTTAAGTGGGTCAACCCTAATTCCCTCCTTAGAAACGATAAACCCCAGTAAGAGACCTACTTTCACGCAAAATATGCACTTTTGAGGATTTAACCGGATTTGATATCGGCAGCATATTTGAAAACCAAGCATAGATGGCCAGGATGATCCACTCCCAAACGAGAGTGAGAAACTAAATCATCAAGATACACTTCAATAATCTGTTTAAAGTCATGAAAAGGGAAGTTCATAGCCCATTGAAAATTAGCTCCAACCTTTTTAAGGCCAAAAGTAATTTTGCGGTGTGAAAATGTACACCAAGAACAAATGAAAGTTCTTTTGTGTTGATCCTCAGGTTTAATCTAATCTGATTATACCCTTAAAATCCATCCATGAATGAGAACACCTTGCTTCCCGCGCACTCATTCAAAATCTTATCTATGAATGGTGTTGGAAAGTTATCTTTAGGAAAAGCTTCATTCAGGTCTCAAAAATCAGTGCACACACATATACACCCTTGTTTCTTATCAACCAGAATGGGATTGGATACCCATTCAATTAAGGGAAGCAGATAGATAAAGGAATCTTTAAGCAACTTCTCTATCTCTTCCTTAATAGTGGGTTCCTTACGAAGATTCATTTCTCGCAAGCATTGTTGAACAGGTCTAGCATTCGTATAGGTCTTAATCTTATGTTCAACGATGCGAGAGTCTATTCCTAGAATTTTGTCATACGACCAAGAAAAAACATCTCCAAATTCCTTGAAAAGCTTAGTGTATGCCTCAATTTCATCATTGGAACAATTCACCCCAATGTACACATTTTCAATTTTGCTGGGAGTGAAAGAAATGTTGATAGGAATAGTTGGAGACCAATTAACCATGTTTCATTTGGAAAAATTACTAGGAGCATCCAATGGAACCATGGGCCTACCAACTTTCTCACTCAGGATCACCGTACGTCCATCACACTCAATACATTCAAGCTATGGGAGAAAGTAAGAGCGATGGTGTAACTCCTCCCAAGGCTCATCTAAACCATTCATGGCTTTGATTATAGCTTCATCAGAAGGAAAAGCATCATGAAATCAATCATGAGAGTGTGACGAAGCAAGTTCCAAAGTAGGTAGTGCATATGGGTCCTCCTCCTCTGTCCGTGAAGAGGAAGGACTAGGATCTACAACAAGACCAAGAGTGGCTTGATATATAATCAATGATGTAAATAATGACATGTCCATCGTGTTGGCTCTAGGAACTTCATCCGAAGTACTTGAAGAAGGGAGAGTCCAAGGGTCTTCCAAATGTGAAATACAAAATGGAATATAACTCCATGATGACGATTCACTACCAATTCTAGAACCTATTGTAAGGATTGGTCCAGAAATATTGAAATTTCCCATCAATTATGGATACATTCCCACCCCAGCATTCTCCATTTCCAGCTGAGAATTATCGATGACTGAGATACAAGCTCCCGACAATGCTTTTATATTGGAATTATCAAACGATTTTTGCGTGACCGTGACTATCCTCCCTTCAAAATGGAAACACACAACTTGGAAGAGAGACAAAACGACCTGTTTCATGTTATAAATCGATTTATGACCCAGTAGAATATTATAGTCAATGGGCACATCAACCATCTCAACCTCAATCGACACAGTCTTCCCTCCCAATTGGACCTCAAGAGAAAGAGGCATTCCATTTGGCCAAAAATATTTCCCATCAAAAGAAATCAACATGGTTTGAGATCTCGACAACGTAGGAGAACCTAAACCCTTCCAACATGCTAAACATATCACAGAAGACACAACACCTTCATCAATCATAGTGCATTTAATCGTGTTGTTGATACACTCCATGTGGACAAGGAGAGACACATGGTAAGGAACATGAGGCTGGACTTCATGGATTTTGAATTCAATCACTATCGAAGGATATGGATCAAATACCCCAAGAGAATACAACAAAGCTTTCCTCTACAAAGGGAAAGTCTGAAGGACTTCTAAAGCAGACATCACACAAGGAGTGTGTCCCAAATCTTAGACAATGGAATAGTGCTAGGTGGCTTGAGCATTAGGATTTTTCCCCAAATGATTTAATACTCCTTGAGGATTGTGAGGTGGAACTTTAGGCTTATCAATATGCAAATGGGTCTTGGGAGGATCAGGTTCTTTTCCTATGTTAGGTTGCGATGAACCATAATCCTTAGCTCATGCAAAAACATTCTCAGTGGACATCATGTTTATGCATTGATGGCCACATTCATTGTTCACCGGTTTTTTATGCCCACCAAAAGCACTTCTGAATTCCATGGTCCTCGATTTCATATTTTGATTCTATGTGAAAGGATCTATCAACACAGCTAGACTCTGCGCAATGAATTTCGAGGCATCTTCAATACGAGGGAAAAAGTGAGTGAGGTGATGTGCTCCACAAATCTTGCCAGGGAGCTTGACCTTATGTTTATACTTCTTGTCCCCCCCATCATTATTATCATTCTTTTCATCATTATCATTTCCATTCCTATTCGCACCATTATGATCATTTCTTCCCCTTTTCTTGTTATGTCCAGGTTTCTTGTTACCTTTCTGGTTCAACGATTGCACTGAGTTTACATCCGCCAATTGGGTGGGATGAGAAAAAGTCATAGCTTCTCCCAACATAGTTTGGTTGATAGACAATTTTTTCATTTGATTTGTAACCGAGTCTGTGGGTTTAGCACTTACAAGGCCAAAAATTCCATCATCATGTGGCCCAAGTTTGAACTTAGGATCAAAATTGGACCATGATGCATTCATAATAATATCATATAAGAGCCCAGACTGAGTGCAAATCAAATCTATTTGAGGAGATCAAAAGATAGCATGTTCCATGTTCATCACTCCAGATGTGGAAAAATCCTTAGCTATATATGGAAATAACGAATTAAGGAACCATTCCAAAAGAAACTCTGGTGGAATGTGAGACTTAATCAACCACTTTCATCTATGACACTCTTGAATATGGTCATAAATTTGTGTGGCTTTATCCTGCCTAAATGTCAATAAGAGCTCAGTACAGACATCATAACACATAGGTAGCTGAAAGTGTTTGAGAAATGTCATGGCTAGGTCATTAAATGTCTGATATGTGCCCCCTAGAAACTCTATAGTACCATTTCTTCGCAAGACCCGTGAGGGTGCATTGAAACAATCGTAAACAAACGGAATCATGGTTCAATGATTTCAAAGAGCACCATAGGTGGAAAGTAGTAATGTGCTCACTAGGTTCCTCACCACTCTTACCTTCAAATTTTGGAATGTCCAAAGGAAGCTTGGTGGGAACAAACAACCATATCAGATCATGAGATACCAGATCATTGGTCAATATCGATAAATCCGGAAATTTTAGCCTCTCTAGGAAAGGGAGCCTAGGTTGACTCATTTGGTTCCATGCTCCCTGATAAGATTGGTTAATGTAATTATGGTTGTTGTAAATACCATGTCCTTGGCCAGTAGGATAATAGCCTCCTCCCACCTAACCTATAAAAGGGTACATGGGAATGTTTTAATTCAAAACACCTTGAGACTGGGGTTCTACATAGCCATACTTGTAGGACCGATAAGAAGATTAACCTCTAAAAACATAGGGTGGTACATAACCTACTGAAACGTAAGGAGGCATGCAACCTTATGATACTAGGGTGTGGGAAGGCAACGAAACAACATGGATAGCGATAGTACTCTGACTTGAAGGACCATGCAGGCTATGGGGAGGATGTGACATTAAAAAGACATTCGAAGGAATAGGTTCAGTGGACGATGGAGAATAAGATGGAATATAAGTTGTGCTTCCAATGTTCACATGTCTAGGGCCATTTTTTTGAACAGGGAAACAAGTGTTAGGAATAGGTAATGGGTATGAAAAGCCTCCCACAACAAGAGTGGAAGGTGCAATGTGACTACTTGCCAAATCTATTTGCATGGAAAGGAATGGAAGTTCCCCTAGGTGTAGCACCAGGGTCAATACCAAATCCGACATTAAATGATGGAACGACCTCTGGGATGTCTGGCATGCCAAATGTAAATGGGACAGAGCTAGAGGGTACCGAATGAGTCTCAATGCTCCACCTATATGTAAAATATCAATAGTTCGTTCTTACATAATCTAAAAACTGTGATCACACGTTATACAACGTACCAATCTCAAAGTTATTGGCTTCTTCCAAAGTCCCATATACACTATCGGGAACGTTCTCTTCCCTGGGGGGTGTAGAAGGGGGGTTCTTTGGGATCTCAAATGTATGACTAATAATGATATTGGTGTGTGAATAAAAGTGAGGATGAGTCCGCCTAGAATTCATGGCTCTCTTTCACGAAGGAGGAGGAAGCATAGAATGCAAAAGACTTGCTAAATGGAAAGAACGATGAAATTCCACTCTCTAATCCATGATGACTCCACAAAAATAAAGAGACTAAAAATAATTACAAACCCTAGAGAAATATAATTCACAGAGAGAACACTCCTAAGAGAATCTAATCCAAAATGAAATAAATCCAAGGGGAGGATAACTGACCTCCTGAATGCAGCAGGTATGTCTCTCCTTGGAGAGGCTTGAGACTCCCATACACTACAAGCAGAGGTGTGTAACCAAGTATAGTGGTCCTCAGCTTCAACATGTAAATATACTGTGTTTTTTTATCCCTACCTAACAAGGAAACTCATAGAATAACCTTTGCAAGTACCCCCTACGATACCTAGTTAGGGAAACTAAGGTCACCCCAATATAACCAATACTCAGGAAGACAGTCACAGGAGAGATCTACCATATGGGATGGGTAGCGAAGACCGAAGCACGAAAGAACCAAAAGGTACCTCCAAATCCCCCAGATAATGTACAATTTACAAAAAAAATAAAATGATAAAATCCAAGAAGAAAAAAATGATAAAGTACAGTTTACAATAAATTATAAAATCCAAGAAGCAACTAATGAGTCATAGGAAATGTTGAAAAAGAAAAAAGATACATATAATCAAATGCATTATGAGAATTTTTCCGAGAAACATGATATTAGGAGGGAAGTACATCGGCAGGAAAACTGGAAAAAGACACATGGGGTAGTTGAGAATAATAAAAAGCCTGCTACATCCCTAATATCATTTGATCAGGAAGCTAGGAAGATGCTTAATTCAGTTTAGGTTGGGATTAAAAAGCACAATTCATTATCAACATATAAATTTGTCAATATGAGGTCCATACTAAATATAAAGAAGCCTACAAGCCATTTTGAGGACCGTTTGAGGTTTGATGTTGTTGGTGCAGTGCCTATAAGCCATTTTGAGAACCATTTGAGGTCTGATGTTTCTGGTGCAGTATCTTTAATAAATGAGACAAAGTTAAAGACAACAAAAATAGATTTCAAAAGGTCATCACAGAGTGAAAGCAATATTCATAATGATGGAGACAATATTTTGAATTTTTCTTCTTATCTTGAAGACTTAAGGATACAAACACCAGATATAGGCATTATTTCAGAGCAGACCATGAGTGAAAAGTAGTTTTGTCAAAAAAGGAAAATCATGGAAAAATAAATTAGAGGTTCTCGATTAGTGCCTAAAAGTGAGTTCCTAGATCGTAGAAAAATAGTGACAGATAACATTGGCTGCAATTTTTAATATTTTAAACATGGAAACACTTAAGAGAGCATTCATGTTTAAAACTGTAAAGAAAATTTGAAGGGTGAAAAATATTTTCAAAATATTCATGAAAATTATGTTCCTAATGTCAAAGATCATGTGATTTCTACATTTGTGACTAAATACAATGAAGTTAGGGTAGTTCCAAACACTTCTTTGCATCATACTTCCATTCTAAAGAAGAAAATAAAGCTCTTGAAGAAACATAAATCAAGGTTATCAACTCTACCAGAGAGATAAGATAATCAAATAAAGATTAATATTTGCATGGAAGAAGAAAATGTTCTTGAAGTATTATCTGGAGTAGACCGTCGAATGAAAAGGACACAGATAAAGGAAGGAAACTTAACTTTGATGAACATTCACATTTGGTAAAAAGGGAAAGAATTGAAGCTAAAGATGAAACCAAGAAAATTGTAGAAGGATCGAATAAAGGAGGCATAGCAAGTGCCAATGACAATAATGGAGAAAATATGGAATCGAATAATGCTTGTGTGTTAAATGAATTCCATCTTAGAACAAATAATATATTAAGTTCTAACTATCTTGAAACTGAAGGTGATTTTCCACATGGGCAGATGTCTTCAATTTTTATGGAAAGGTCTATTTGTTTTCCACCAAAGGATGATAAATATCATTTGTAAAGTAGCCTACCGAGCGATGAATTTTCCCTGGCTCCCTCTAAATGATGTCATTGGGATCAAGAAGCTATGTATGCATGTGTTGCAGAGGCTTCAACTACTTTAGTGGATCTAGTGTCACTTTGTGTGACTGGACAGGATTATGCATATAGGATTTCTACATGTAAAAAATCGTATACTAAATGATTTGATAATGCCAAGAAGTCAATTAAGGGAAATGAGGAATGTGTCAAAGTAGACAAAGAACCAACAAAAATAGATGGTAGTAAGAAACATGTGGTGTATTTATATTCATACCAATCCTTTATGAGGTTTTCTTCAAAACCTGCTAAATGGGTAGAGGAGAAGTAGATGGATCCATGGTTTGAAGATTCAATATCCTCTAAGCATATGGATAGATGGAATATTGGAGATAAGAATGAGAAGAGTGTACATGCTAAAATGTCTACCGAATCATTGTCTGATCCAAAAATGGAAAAGAAAAGCTACAGAGCGTGACTACACCAATGTTTCCTTCTCCAAAGAAGCAAGATGTTTCAAATTTATCTTCAAGGCAATTCAATTCAATCATCACACCTCCTATCAAGGCTTATTTTGCACAAAGCAATATGAATACATGTAAAAGGGAATCAGGGTGAATAAATCTTGTCCGAACCCAGCAAAGAAAAATAGCAGAGGCCTTAAGAAAGATCATGGGAAGTTTGGCTCAAAGAATTTTAACCAAGGTCAATTAGCTAAGAAGTTGTATATTCGCAAGCATGAGAAAGTTTCCTAATGCACACAAGGGCCATCCAAATGATGAACTCATGAAAATTGCATCTATGGAGTTGTAGTACATTGGATGATTCTTCCTCTTAAGTTGTTCAAATATTCAAATAGTGTCCTCATATTCAAGCTAGAGGTTTTCCAAAATGATAGTTTGATGTTTTCACACTTTTCACAACCAATGGACTAGTTTTGAGATGTGCACTTCAAATCCCACCAATCCTCCCCAAGATGATTTTGAGAGTTTTCTTTGATGTCCTCTAAAATATTTGACCTTATCCTGAGATGATATTTTCCTTTATTTAGCGCATAATGTATGTTATTCATATTTAAGATAATTCAAGCATGTGAAACTCGTGTCAAATCAGCCTAACTTGGCTCCAGAAAATGATGCCATATGTACCACAAAAAATACACAACAGTAGAAAACCCAATGGCTGAAAAGTCTAGTTTTTATATTACTTCCAAAAGAAAATCATCATAAATAGGATAGCGTCTAAAGAATCAAAGAATATTATCTCCGAGTTATAGTACTTAGTTGCAACCTTCTTCTCTTCAATGGGATTGTCGGGATTTCTGAAATCTACTGCTGGTCCTAAAGTTGAGAAAATAATGAAACAAATTTCCCTACTAAATATCACATTATAATAAAAGGAATTAATCAAGTTGTTATGTGACAATATAATAGTAATAAACACATTCGACAAGACATATAAACTCCACAAACGTATTTGATTGCAATATTAGTTGTGTGACCATCCACATGAAACAACATTGCATTGGCATTCTTAAAAAATGGATTCTCAACAATACAAGCCTCAACTTTAAACCAATTCTTTATTCAACAGAGTCTGGAGATCACATACATCGGATATTGTGAAACATATGTCCAGGCTTAGTGAACAGATTGCTTGAAAGTCTTCCTGCATGCTGAGACAATATATTGAATAATGTGGATATGCAAGCACCAGCTTTTTTCCTGACTAATAAGTACACCTGCACGCTATAGCTAAATGTATCATATCGAAAAAAAAAATTAAAAAATGGAATACATATTCTCATCCATATCCTATTTTTGTTTTGGTAACTACATCTCAAAACCTACATAAGTGCCATATGGTAAACAAGTAATATCTGACATAAAAGGAAAAATAGCACTAATTCTTAGATCAAGGACATGAGAATTAGATGTGTCATTAAAGGCAAAGAGAAAATTATAAAGTAAACTTCCTATACTTTTCAATAAAACCAAACAAGGATAAACATGAAATCCAAACAACAAAAACTGTAAAAACCAAGCATGGAATATGCCATCATACATGTCTCCAAAGTACTTGATGTTGAAGTTTAAGGGTTACATGAGTCTTTAATTTAAGTAGTAAACTTTAATGCATGAACATATAAAATCATATTCAAAACAGTACTGCTGTAATAAAATTTAAACTATAATAAACAAACATAATTTTCATCTCTTTCAACTTAATGCTCCATTAGTCGCTACATTAAAGTTGGTCCTCAAGAATCATCAAATTCCATGTACATTAACAGCAAGATAAAGCAATGTACAATCCACACAAGTCTGAACACATCATTTTCATCTCTTTCAACATTAACACTATCGAAAGTCCACATTTAGGAGTGTTTAAGTTGAAAGAGATGAAAGTTATGATGTAAACTTATCTTGCATGTGTCTTGTCTCACTCTTGTACATTATGTTATGAAATTATACATTGCAATTGTATCACAAATAAAATAGGAGCAAGGTAATACTCTAAATTTTGTTGTTAAAGGGTCAAGACATATAAAAATTTGGAAAACAAAATACCTGGTGAGATTAATGCATGAACATATAAAATCAAATTCAAAACAATATTGCTATAATAAAATTTGAATTGTAATAAACAAACATTATGTTCATATATTTTGACTTAATGCTCCATTATTCATTGCGTTAAAGTGGGTCCTCGAGAATCATCAAATGCCATGTACAGTAACAACATGATAAAATAATGTACAGTAGATATCAATAGCAAATAATCATAACCAATATTTGAATCAACCATATACTCAGATTTTTTCAAATTTGATCTTGTCACCAAAAGGGACAAGTCAATCTAGACAAACAATTTACATACCTTCAAAGAGATCCAGAGAGGGTTAATGCATAATCATATTGACCACATGCCGACCCAGAATTCTTAGTCAACAAGCACATTCATACCAAGTACAGTCATGCTGGGTGAGGATGCAGTCACATACTGCAGAGACACACAAGAATACTATGCACAATCAAGGCTTGAAAAAACACAGTCCACCCATAAAGTGAAACTCAATGTCAAACTAGGGAAGACCACATTCCAGACAAGAAAAAAGGCTCATGGTCACCTCATGGTCACGCTAGGGACCCACAGTCCACCCGAGAAAACAGATCATGGTCATGTTGGAGAAGGACACACAATCGACCAAGAAAAAAATCACGGTCACGATAGGGAAGGAACCACATTCCACTAAACAAAACATATCACAATCATGCAGGTTAAGGACCCATAGTCCACCAAGAAATAGATCACAGTCAAGCTGGTGAAGGACCCACATTCCACCCAAGAAAATAGATCATGATCATGATGGAGAAGGAACTCTCAAGGTATCACCAAGGCACAGGTTTTTCGGTCGTGTTGAAGGACCCACAGTCCACCAAGTAAGTGCAAAGAAACAAATCACCGTCACGCTGGTGAAGGACCCACGGTCCACTAAGAAATAGAATCGTGGTTACACTGTGGAAGAACCAACAGGCCACCCAAGAAATAGGCCATGGTTACGTTGGGGAAGGACCCACAATTCAACAAAATCATGATCATGCTGGTGCAAAGTGACCATGTGGAAGGTGCAATAAGGAAATCCCAGTCACTGGGGCCGTGCAACAAGAGAGCTAATAGAGCAGCAACAAAGATCGTGCAAAGATCATGCAAAGGGAGAGAGCTCAGTCACGATGAGCAGCAGACCACGAACTGGATCTGCCTCTCATGTTAAATTAAAAGTTTAATTTATAATCTAGATACTCCTTAAAATAAGGTATCAAAACATTAATAAACATAACCTATGGACCAAGTAAGATAAAGGAGCATGAGTCAACCAAGGGGGGCACAACAAAACAAAACACAAACCCAAAAGGTCAAGGTGAACTATACAAGGTAGACATGCAACTCCTTTATAGGAACAACAAGACCAATAATATTTTCTCCCTCATTGTACACTATTTTATATATTTTTGTCATCACGGTATAGAAAAAAACAATAGCAGCCTCAAAATAAATAACGAGAATTGTTTTTTTCCATTTTCCTATTATTTTTATAAAGGATAGGCCTTGGGACATTAAACAAACAGTTTGACCAAATGTAATGTTAAAGTATGTCCATTGATAGGAAGTATTATCTACTAGATTCATGCAAGGGGCAGAATATGTAGTGGGGTCGTTCTTGATCCCTATGGTCATCAGGAATTAAGCTTTGCATGGGGTGTTGGAGATGCCACCAACAATCAAACAAAGGAATTGGCATTATATCGGATATTAATAATCCTAAAGAGCAAAGGGATTAAGCATCTCGTAGTGGTGGGGAATCAAAAATCATAGTTCCTGGTGCGATTTCAATCGCCATCTCAGGAAATCCACCTTGGCAGGCTCATATATAAGGCACAAGTTCTCGCAGAGAGTTTTGAATCTATTGTGTTTTACCAGGTACTGAGAACCCATAACTCAGTTGATAAACAAGCAAATGAAGCGATCTCAGCAGGGAAATTTAGAACAATTGTGGGGGGTTTAACAACCTCCCAACTCTCTTGATTTTATTGTTTTATACCCAAAGTTCAATTCTATCACAAACGTGGAGACAAGTAAAAGGAAAAGTCAATGGAGAAACGTTGAGAATTTAGGCCCCCAAAGACTATGGTAATCCGTCATTCAACTCTGTTAGTAGTTGGGAGTTTTCTCTGTGTGCAATTTGAAATCATATGCATACTGAGGGGTGGTGAAGTCTAGAGAATTCCCAATCTACAAGTGCTGGTAGATCAGACTAACTTCGAACTTAATACAGTTGGTAGATAGTAATTTTGAATATTGGCGAATTTATGAAGTATCAGTGACCGCCAGTTTCATTTTTACCTGTATTAACTTGTTGGATGGTTCAGAGTCAAGATGCAGCCAATTATTAATAAAAATATATCCAGTTCTGTCCAAAAATTTAAATTAAATGGGGGAGAGGAAAAAATAGAAAAGCCTAATAGATACGTGTATAAAATATATACAAACAAGTAGTGCTTAACAAGGGTAAATTGATATTTACAAATGCAAACGAAAATCACTACCCAGCAAACTAAGATCTCTAAGATGTGAACAAAGACAGACAGTTGGCGACCCGAGACCTTCACTAAGTGAACAAGGACTTGAAAGCAATAAACAAAGAAGAATAATGGAGTCAATGGATATAATGAAAGGATCTCATTGTAGTGAATGGATATTACGGAAGGTTCTCGGTGGAGTTAACAGATACAATGAAAAAACAAAATATCTCATGTGTTGAAGTCATATCTATGTGTTTAAATTTAAAAAGAAGAAAACACAAATCATTAGAATCAAACTCATTTGCAATAAGACTTGAGCAATGCAGGAGAGATGAGAGTGTAATGTACTATTTGTTGTAACTTCATAAGTGTAATAAATATTTGTCATAGTACCCCATCACATCTACCAATACATATGCCATGCAATACCTACACACACAGATATGTAGTGCATTATTACATGTTAATCAACCCCTAACCAAGACCTTGAGTCTAGACTACGTAACATGAGGCAGTTTCCATACACATATAAGCACTTACTCTATTGCATAAGTCACCTAACGATTAACCCAAAAAGGCAATCTATTGATGAAGCAAGCTTCTTTTCCAGCTAGACTCTACCATTTACTTCAAACATATGCATTAGATCTCATTAGGCCTATTTGTGTAAACTAACTGACTACTAAATGTGGAGGAAAACGAAAATCCAAAAGTGATGACACAAAGAAGAAAACCATTCTTACAACACATACAACAATATTTGACTAAACCAAATCTCTTTAATCAAGCTCAAGGGTATCCCACAGACAAACAACACAATTACTATAATTGATACATTTTATGTAACAATATCAGAATCTTAGTAATTGAATTCAAAGTGAAGAAAAGAAAATTAGTACAAGAACATAAAAGGTAGTAAAGTTGGCAATCATAGTTGAGGAATCAAAGACACCATACAACATAAAGAAGAATCCATTACACCATAAAATACAAGATGAGATGTTAAACATAAATCCATCACCGAACTATTTAATCGATAACCATTGTTGCCAAAAAGGATTAAAGGTGGAATTAACTATTTATGAATTTAAATTTAAATTTACAGCTAAGCTAGAGAAAGCATATGTGATGCCTGACTAACTATCACAAATCATAAACATGAAAGTGGAAAATACGATGGATATGGCTTTATGGACATCAACCCATTCCAAGAATAAACCATCCCAAAGTGTTGTGTCAAAATAGCAATGAAATGTAGATTGTGTTGAGAGAAAAAATATCAAGAGGGAACTGCCACATCAAATGGGAAAGGCGTTATTAGAAAATGGGTCCCAATCAAAGCTAAAGGAGATCCTTAGTGTCACACAAAGTACAAAGTTACAAACTAGTGTAAAGCATGTGGACGAACTAAAGCCTCATATTCATATGATGATTAGCTTGTACTTAGATTCTATAATGACAAAGGAAAAATAATGACGAATAGAAACATAATTAAGAGAGAAAGTGTTCCTCTTCCAGACAACGCCCTTATTTTGGTCATACAATAAAATCAACAACCTCAAGAAACATACTAACAAGTGCATGAAAACCTATGTTTTCACCGTCAAGGCCAAACTTAGGATAAATACGCCCACTCTTAAGAGTCGAGACTATCTTCTCCTTGGTATCTTGTTTATATCCCAACATTGTGTTAAGTGTTGGATGGTTTGGGGATGGTGGGGAATCACAACATATGAGTTAAAACATAAAACTCTTCAACAAGATTCAAGAGTAAGAGGGAGGAATGAGTGGAAATTGGGGTAACGATGCTACTTATCCTATGAAAGGATGAATGTCCATTTCTTTTCGGATACCATAAGGTTGAGTTGAATAATGTCTTGTTTACTACTAGTTTGAAAAAAAATCTTCTTTCAGTTTCTTGTATGATATATTTCCAATCTAGAGTTGCATTTGCAAAACAACAATGCTCTATAAATAATTGTAGTATAGCAAGCATGAGGACTTCCACTATAGGTGTGCAAGATGGTGGCATTTAGAAGTTACTTATCAATCCTATGTCACATGTACTTTCCAACGAGAAGTTGGGTAAGCTTTCTAGTTTTGGGGAGGCATATGCAAAGAATATAAGGCTAGGGATGTTATGGAAATAAGTTCAAAACCTATTATTGAATCAATAATAGATTCCAAGCTTGCAACTAATGGAAGTATTGGAGAGTACTAGGAGAGGGTTGTTGGATTCCCTCAGAAAGAGGGAGTTGACCTTGATGAGAGTCTTGCCTAGTTACCAAAGTATTCTCTTGGAAAGAGGGAGTTGACCTTGTTGAGGGTTTTGCTTCAGATGTTGAAGGTTTTGGGGTGCATGGGCGAGATATCCATGTTTTCGGTTTGTTGGAGGCCTTGTGTGGGTTGTTGTTTGACCTACAAGCTTGGTATTTCGGGATGGGTGAGATTTGTGCAGATTTGTATCTTTGTTATTTTGACAGATTTAATCTACTTGTCTTGGTCTTGTATAAAAAATTGATTATCTTTGTAAGAAGTCTAGAATAGCTTATCATGCAGTGTCTAAATATTTTTTCCCGGGAAAATTGATATGGAGGATGTTGGATTTTAATCTGAAATGGATGTGAATTAAATCCTTGTCCAAACTTTGTAAAATTAAATTTTGGAAAAGTTTGAAAACAACAATCAACTTGAATATAAAAGGCTAGAAGGCCTCAAGAAGGTGAAACAAATCACTTTGGTGGTTGGTATTCCAAAGCAACCTCTATAACAAAAAGACCAAAGGAGGTCCTTGCTTAATGAAAGGAAGCAACTGACCAATAAGGGAAAATTGAATCTTGGGAAGACGAAGGGAAGTGGTAGAAAAATAGGACTTGAAAAGGAAATCTACTCGATTATCAGAGGACAAAGGATCCACTGATCTTGTCTTCCATGAGAAGAATATTTTCCATGAGTCAAATCCATCTATATATATTTCTAGGGTGTAATAATTCATCATAATGCTAGTTTAGAATAAATTTCTCACCATTCGTAACAATTTTTTGAGAAAGAATCAAATCCCATCAAATGTTGAATTTCCCATTTGGGTTTTCAGGGTAAAAATATCTATTGTCTATGGTGTATTCAATTTCTATGTGATTGTATGGATCTAGTTTAATTTTTTTGCTTAGGTGTTAATTAATGCCTCCACCATGTAATTTATTGTTGGGTTAATTCATATCTATGTTAACCATCTCCTTGAAGTCACTGATGGGAATCATTTCCAGTGCATTTGTAAATTCACTACAACATTGAGAAATTACTCCCAAGCATATCATTTCCAAGTTAGTTAAATTTCTCTGCCCGATAATTATGTAGTATGTCGATGGTTTCGCATTCTACAACGTTTTACCTTCAATGAATTTCCTAGTGCACTTTTTGTTGGAGAACCCATTTATTAACATTGTCCCCTAGATTTTGAACACTCCTCTATGCACAAATCTGCTCCAACAAAGATCATATGGTTAATCCTTTGCATGAAGTATAACATTCTCCAAATTGTACGTTGTAGTAATTCCACATAGACACTCACATGGTAACAAAAATGCATCAACACCCTAGTGATCGGTGTTTATGAGAAACATTGACAAAAGAATCTTGCATATCATCACCTACAACCAGTCCGTTTGAATAAGCAGTTGGTCAACAACATTCTAGTTTGTTTTTTTGTTGTTTTTTACTTAGTACAATTAGCTTGCAAATAGTTCAACAACATTACCTTGTCATTCACTTATGAACAATGACATTGAGGGAATAATTGATATGCATGTAATGGCTCAAATAAACTTGTAGGGTTATAGTGATGTCCATACAAGAGTGTTGGGATTCACTCATCTTGGCCTAACTGAGTCAGCCACTTTTTATGCTTGTATTTTCAAAGGATAAAGAACTAGTTTAAGAGTGTTGTCTATGCACATTCAGATCACAGGCTATTATACCCAGCTAAGAACAAAGTTCCATTTCTTGGAGACATTTACCCAACATGCACACTCAATTTGGTTAATTTGGCCTTGTTAAACCACTATCATAAGTTTTATTTACTTAATCGGCATCAGATGAGCACACTATGACATCAGCATGAGCACACCCACTCCTACCTTCAGTCAAGGAGGCCAACTAAGCCTTCTCCTTCATTCGAGGAGGCTAAATGGGATTCCTCCTTCAAACAAGGATCACTTCGGGAGTGATCTGAGTGTCATAAATGCACCTAATTGCTAACTGATTGTTACAATCAGTTAAGCTAAGTGGTGAAGGCACCTCGACTCATTATATTGATTATTTTTATTAATATTTATGAACTGGAGTCAACTAGGGTGCCTCCAACCACCTCTGACGACCAGTTTGACTTCAGTTAACCTCATCGTGGTTCATTGGAGTTAATGATGCGCTACCACTTCTTGGTTGGCATGCAACAACATGTGTCTGAGTTACTTTCAGTTAGACTCAGTCATCCATTGCACTCCAAATTCAGTTAGGACTCAGTTGAGTCAATTAGGACCTGATCAGTTGGTTAACTAGGTGTGCTTATTGTGGCTTACATTTAGTTAAGCTACACCCATTCATTCAATTAGAATGAGCTCCTTGCGAATTCAAATTTTTTGGAATTCATGCATCTTGCATCATCATTGTATTGTATTATTCATTCTTCATTTGATTATATAGAGCTGCTACTCCAATTACATCACCATTATGCCATTTTCATGCTTAATTGTCTAAAATCTTCTATGAGACTATGTTTTAGTCCCTAAATTACTGTGACATATTAATACAATTCACCTTATTATTGCTTGTTTTATGGTTAGAATCGGGCAGAAGTGATGGTTTGAACATTAGACAGTAGTGAAAAATCCAAAAGATGGATTTCTCAGAACCATTCCTATATGCATGTTGGTAAGTAGCAGCTGGGAAGTTTACACTAAAAATTGCTCCAAGAAAGAGAACAAAAATTTATTTTCCATAGAAGATCCATATTGGTGAAATGAGTGGGCTATGTGTTCATCATTTATGCTATTACATATCACTTATTATCCATTATTATGTTCCTTTAGTCATCAAATTCATAGGTGGTCAGTGTTTTTTGGAGGTTCAAGATGTTGTGATAGCATGTTTGTTTGTTGGATACAATGAGGCTTATAAATCTTACACTATTTATAGTCCATCATAGTAGAATATTGTGGTGAGCTAAGATGTGAAGTTAGATGAGGAAGTGTGGTCCTCTAGATCATAGATATTTCCTTTAGTGATTGAAGGACATGAGGAGGTTGTTGCTACAAAATATGATTCAAAATTTAAAGAAGAGTTAGATCCAGATGTGGGTGAATATATCTTGACGAGGGATACATCCTAACCCACTACTCTATCCCACAAGAATCCAAATCACTTTACTCAGACAATGCAGGTTGCACATGAGCATCTAGGAGCACCTAGATCTTCGATGAGGGTGAGTATATGAGCCTCAAAGATATGCTAACCATATTGCAATAGATACTTACATTAGTCACTCTTCTAGTTGTTTTAAGGAGATGAGGTGTGATGCCTTGATGGAGAATTATGTTTGGGTGGAACTTCCTTTCCAACACCCAGTGATTGATTCTGAGACTTCTGAAAATTCATATTTTCATATGGCCGGTTTAGCTGAGATGATGAGGGAGAACACTGGTGTTGATGGAAAAAAATTTCCTCATAAATAGGACGTGTTAGCATTTGGGGCTACTACAAAAATGTTTACACCATGCTGGGGCATACTTCATGTGATGCAGACTTCCTAGTGTGATGACTACCCTTGCTTGTATTATAGCAAGCATACACATTCGAGATAACTTATGGATTACTATACCTTGAATTTATTCTTACATGGTGAACTTCCTTAGGAGGTTGGACACCTAGATGTTGTGGTGACATTCTACACAAGGCACACATGGAAGTCATATTTTTTTCTTAGGAGAATGACCTTCTTGGAGGAACATTAGGCATTTAGGAGGAGTGTTTTGAGCCCCAGGTAGCACATAACCACTTGGTTGCTTACATGGAGGCTTGTGCTTGACTTGAGGATGCCCAGGTTGAGAAGTGTTCATGGATCTGTGATGGACCTGAAGGAGAACATGGATTAGGATGTAGCATTGGATCATTGGAGACTTTTCGCAGAGCACTAGACCTTTCTTATAGAGAAATCATGTTAGGAACCTTTCTCCTTGTATGTGCTTTCCTTCGAGCATGACATCTGCCATCTTGGAGTTGAAGCACATTACATGTGGGCCCATCTAGTGGTTAGTTAGGTTGCTTGTTTTTGAACCTTGTCCACTTTATTATTGTTTTCCTCCATCACCTATAATATATATAGGGAAAGGAGTGAATATTTTCATTTATCATATTGATAACATCATCATGTATTAGATATGTGAGAGCTAGAGAAAACTTGTCTCTATCTTTGTACTTTGTAGTCTTGATTTTTTTCTAGTGGACAAGTGTTCTTGTGTTGATGGAAGCAGAGCGTTACAATAAGTGTTTTCTCAAAGAAGAAAACAGAAACTAATATTTGGGAGAAACCCTAAAGGAGAAAAGGAAGCACTTATTCTTGTGATTCTTATGAGAGAAATAAAACTAGGGTTTTGTGGCTTTGGAAACCCTAGTACTACTTAGACCACTTCTTTTGGAGAGGATAGTGGAAGACAATCATGTTTTCTCTCGTACACTTATGTGATACAAGCGCAAGTTCCAAAGGGGATTTGTCAATGTCGATACTAGTTTGTTTTGAATATTTAGGGGAGTGACCAAATTTGGTTGGGAATGATTCCTCTCCAGGAGGAATTTGTGGCTAGGGATTGACAATTTGTGTGATGCCACCTTATTGAGATTTCCCTCGCTTGGGTTTGGAGAGCATTGGAACCATTGTGTCCAATCTCTTCCCTCTTCTCTTAAGATAGGGATCCCAATTCTCCCAACATAATAATGTTGAGGGAGGTATTTTTTGTAGAACAAGATGAAAAATTACATTTTTTAATGATCTACTAACTAATACTAACAAGTAATAACAAATAAAGTAATGTAGATATTCAAATTCAAATTAAATTAAAACCTAGGTAATTAACACACCTGAAGTAGATGCATGTGAACTTGTAGAAGTCCTGATGTAATGGTGACAGTAGTGATGGGATCGACTTATGTTTATGACACTATGCATCTTTCGAGAAAACTAAACAATCCTCCCATCTTTAGAACTGATTCTATCTATTTGTAACTTGTAAGTTTTCATACTTTTGACATGAAATTTTACATTATCACACCAAAATAGATTTCATCATGAACAAGGACATTGCCTGAGAATAATGAGGTATAGAGATGTTTTCATATATGAAATTAAATTATCAAGTTATACAATCAGTGGATTGTGAAAAAAGTTCAGTTGATCATCTTTTAAGCCAAGTCATGTGATTCTCAGAAACAGGATATGTAGGACATGTTGCTACAATTAGTCGACACCATACATGCCAAAATCAAAGGCAGGACATGTGAACCAACAATGTGCCAACAATAGAGCTAAGTTTATGCCCTCTGGATTTGATGAAGACAACAAAATAAATAGAACAAAATCATTTGAAATTCTTTGGAGATTCCAAGCTTTTGATGAATTGGGCCAATAGCATAGAAAAATTGAAAATGTTCTGAGAGCCCCAATAATGAAGCTGGATTTGGGTGTAGAACACTCCTTTGATGATATCTCTTTCATTCATATAGATACGGTTGCTTACTATATCAATATAAGTGTCAAATGATGATCAAACACAAAAAATTAAAATATTCAATACACAAAATATAAGTTTATAAGTTAGAACCATAAACTTCAATTTTCTTAGAGCCATTTGATGTCATCAAAATCGAAATATATTACAGAATGATTTACTAATACTATAGGTGGCAATGCTAGTCGAAAATATAAAACATGT
This sequence comes from Pseudotsuga menziesii, assembly GCA_001517045.1. Classification (NCBI taxonomy): domain Eukaryota; kingdom Viridiplantae; phylum Streptophyta; class Pinopsida; order Pinales; family Pinaceae; genus Pseudotsuga; species Pseudotsuga menziesii. The sequence goes on along the minus strand of LPNX010269915.1, from coordinate 7,896 downwards.
TAGATACTATAACTATAGATGGAAGAATCGCATAGCCCATCACACATATAACAATGCATCAACGGAATGGTGAAATGAATTTGCTTGATTTGAGGTTGAAGGGTTTTCCAAATTCAAGAAGAATTGGTTCTTGCTATTGATATAGTCCACGGGT
>LPNX010269891.1:546010-634759 GCA_001517045.1 Pseudotsuga menziesii | reverse complement strand
TGGAGGATGCCATGCGATTGGCACATCCATTTTTGTTCAATTCTGCGGAACACTGAGGCGATACCAGTGTAGCATTTTGTTCAAATTTTGTAAAGCACTAAAGACAGTGCTATTGAAGGGGGAGGGGAATGTAATGTCCCGGTTTTGACCCCGTTACATTAGATGTATATGATGTATAAATTGTAAATGATCAGGGTGTGGAGCTAAAGGCCAAGGCCCCACCAATGATCGGTTATGTTATGTTTTGGATTTGAATTGTCATCGATGGTATATCGGGGCTTGCGGCATATGTTATGACGGTCATCATGTAAATATGCATCTATAATTAAAAATGAAACCGACCAGCTACGATCGCGGCAACTAAAATGAGAAGGGGGCATGATTTTCACAAGGATAGGGGTGGGGGAAATTGTCAACCTTGGCCAATGAGAGAAAAACCCATATGTCTTCTTCCTTTGTTTTATTCCAACCACTTTCATTAAGAAAGGTTGCTGGTGGTTGAGGCAGTTATGGTCTTGGAAGTGGGGTGGCAGGACTGTCAGTCCTCACCCACACGCACACTCTACCCACGATTTTGCTGTTCATCCTCTCACGCAGATTTTTTTTCTCTCCACAACTGTGCGGAAGGCTCACGCACTTCCAATTTTCGCGTCCTTCCTGTTGTTTGTTCATCCACGGACAAAAACGGAGTTGTTTTTCCTCACGCAAGACCTCCATTGTCTGTTCATTCCTCACAGGGTCAAATTGTTTTCCACGCACAGGATTTTCCTGGTTTTTATCCACGTATTTTTCCTCTGCGGATCTACGGATGGTTTGGCTGTATTCTTCCCTCACATTCTGATTCGTGGGTCCTGCGTTATCGTTTTCATTCACGCCCAGGCTGGGGAACTATAATCTCTTTCCCAGCATGGTCTATGTATGTTTTCCCGGCGACTTCATTGCCCAAGGACGGGTTGAGTTTTCCCCACGTTGTGAGCCGCGTCCACTGATGCATTTCGGGGGCTGTTAATTTCCCCAGGCCATGAGCTGTGTTTGCTGTTACGTTTGGGGACTGCTGTAGATGGTTTGAAGTCGTTTTCCCTGGTTTAAGCTGTGATAGCTAAATTGATTGCCTGAGTGCAATGGTTGGTCTTCGGACTGTATTGGGAGCAGGGATGGGGGCTTAGTTTTGCTTGATAAACCTGGTGGCTGGAAACCACACAGACAGAGCTAGAGGGCTGGCCTTCTTCTCCATCACCCCTAAATAGCACTGGAAGGGAATGCAGGGCCTGAGGGACTGTGTAGCAGAGAAGGGACTGATTCCTTGTGTTGGGTGTGTTTGGGTGTCTTAGAGGTCAGGCTAGTTCTGGTGTAGGTGTTCTTGGCTCTGTAATGAGCTCACCAGCTTAGCATTGAGCCTTTCCCAACTCCTTGATGGCCTGATAAACCCAACTTTGTTGGCTTGGCTGTGTGTTTTTGTGTACCCTTGGCTACGTGTAAACCTGCTGTTCCCTTAGCTCCACACCCTGATCATTTAAGTTGTTGTGTTTTTGTGTAAACAACTTAAATGATCAGGGTGTGGAGCTGTTGCAGCAACGTAGCTGGTTGCGGAATGAATTCATCTTAAGATAAGTAGTCTTGTCCATTTTTACTTCTGCAACTATATTTACTGTTAATGAATGTAATGAACATGTCGAATGCTTGTAGAAATGTATGTGGTTTCCGCTGTGTATGACAAATGAATGGAATCTGTGCATGTTTCACTGTAATGCATTTCCCTGCAGCATTCTGTTTATACAATTTTTATCATGTATGTGTTCATGGGGCTCTTAGCCCGCAGTGATTAAAGTTTGGGTCGCGTCCTCTACGCTGGTCGGAGGCATGGGGACGTGACATGTAAGCCTTATATTATAACAAAAGTGACAAACTCAAACTCTGGCATATCATCAAAGGATTTTGTAGGGACCAAGGCCTATGCAAATCAATGATTGAAGGTTCAAAATGACTCGCATGTGGTAATGAAATCTAATATCCAAGGCCTAGTCTCACCAATCTCATCACAAGCTCAATACGAGTAACAATACGTTGAACATAAATACAAGTCCTCCACTAGTACACCCCGTCTGAAAAGCAATGTGGACCTAATCCCTCCAGTATAATGCTCAAAATCGGGAGGTAATGATCCATGTGTACCCACTAAAGCATCAAAAGAAGAGGAAGGTCCTATGATATAGGTTGAATATCCTCTTGTGGCATATCTACTCTCTTATATTTCATAACCACCAATGTTAGGAGAGGAAAGCTCAAGTGTGCCCACTAGTGCAGGTGTAGATGCACAAACAAAGGTAAGAGTGGAATTTTGCAATGCAAAAATGCAATCCTCAAATATACCTTCAATTCACTTGTTGTACAAGATCCTGATTGAGTTGCTCCAAGTTCTAAATGCAATTTTCCTTCTCTTCCAACTAGTCATGAAGCTCAAAAAAAAGGTCATAGGAGGACTTGATGGTGGCATTACTTCGAAGTGTAGCCTCTTGTAATGAAATGTTATCATCAAGAAGACCAAAATAGGCAACATGTCATTGGTTAATAAAATATTGTTGATTTGTTTGAGTAAACTACAAGGACAAAGCTTCTTCATAAAGATAATACATGAGGAAAATATATAAAGTGCCCAACTAGTTGTTGGACAACACGGTGGACATACAATCCCCAAATTTTCAAGAAGCATTTACATCTCAAGCCACTTTTCATGGGATTTATCAACCTCTCAAGGTAGAATCAATGTCAAAGCCAATCCCTTGAACGTCTTCCTATCAATCATTTCAACAACTCAGAATGATCTCTCCAGCGACCACAAATTTGGAACAATTCCATGGCCTATCAAATGCTATGGATACCCAAATAAACACATGCCCCATGACCAATGTAATGCATTTGTGTAGTTCTCACATATAACAAACTTATTGATCATTAGCCTCAGTTCAGGATCTGCACACCCTATATGAGCTATCAAAAGAATCCCTTGAGACCTCACGTTCTCACTGCATCCTCACCTTTTTCTTTGGTTGAGCTACACACCAATTCAATGGTACTCATAGTAAGGGCTACCACGCATGTGGATGCCTTTGCATTGTTATGCATGAAATTCATGTCCAACAATGACATCATCCATAGATTCCTTGCTCTTTGATAGTTGATACACTTAAGTTGTTTCACAACATGCCCAAGGGATCAATATATGTCCTCCAATAACTAGTCAAAAAGTTCATCGAAGCTTTGATATTTCCAAACCATATGACATGACCATCTGTCACCTCATATGCTTAAACAGGCATTTGTAATCTCCAAATGTCCAGTTTTGACTTCAACAACAAGATGAGAGAGGAGAACAATGCTTGTAAGTTGTACCTCTCCATTGGCTAACAACCAAAGCTACAATTTATTCATTAATTCCCTTCAACCAAAAGTGTGTCATAAAGTGCTAAAGCACAAAACAATATCAAGTGTCCTCTAAGAAAGTAATCAACAAAAGTTTCACCATTGAAGCACATAAGAGCCAAGCTAGTTTGGTACCACCACCACTAAAAACACAATCACCGTGCATGCCTAATCACAATATGAGTGTGTCATAAAGTGCTAAAGCACAAAACAATATCAAGTGTCATATGAGAATGTAATCAACAAATGTTTGGCCATTGAAGCACATAATATCCAAGCTAGTTTGGCCCCACCACCACTAAAAACCCAATCACCATGCATGCTTAATCATCATAAGAGTGTGACAGAGAATCAGACTTTAGAAGTTATAGATCAAAAGAAGAAAAGGACCACTAAGCAATCACATGCAACTAAATTGTGTAGATCACACTCATATCCACCTAAAAAAGAGCTTTCTCTCTTTTCCCGATAAGGTCTACCCTATTTGGACCTGAAATTCCTTATGGGTTAGGATAACCTTACCTTCATATATCTGATGTAAGACATTTTAGAAATTTTATAAATACCACAAATAACCATCTAAACCAATGTTGCACTTAATGCTAATAAGTTATAAATTCTCAATTTTCAAGCTTTGCGATAATATCGCCCCTATTTATCACAATAATTTCCATTAAGTGAATTCAACGTAATAAAATTGTTATTTATCACGAATCGTTGGGAATTATTGGCTCGTCTCTTAAACACACAATAAAAAGTCGACTCGACGGGTTTTTTGGATTCATTCTGCAAATGTGAGCTAGGGGTTTGAGCTCTAGCGATGTTGTGACCATTTTTAGCCTGGCAAATGATGAGAAATCTATGGTTTCAATTGCCATCAACCAAGCAATTGTGGAGTGGGTATTTACTCCAAAGTCCAATCTACCATATCCAAATTCCCAAGTATGTAAACCAATTTATGCTTCTATTTCTTTGTTTTGTTGCTTGCGAGATCTAGTATATGTTAAACTAGTAGCAACAAGGAAAGTCTTCTTGCATGCAGAAGACTTAAATTAGGAAACCAGTTGTATTTAATTTACTTTTCATAAGTTTACTTGGAAAATAAATTAATGTGATCTAAATTAACTTTAGTGAGCCACTAGTTAAAGTGAAAGTGAAATTAGGGTTTACGCTTTACCTAAAGTTATAAAAGAGAGATCAATTGGTGGAGAGAACACACACACTCGTATTCTGATAGAGACAGGATACAGACAAGGAGAGAAAGTCAGACAGAGGATTTAGCTGAGAAGACGAAGGAGCGAGCAGCAGGATCATCGAGCTTCGTATAGCTGGGCCATACACTCACACAGGAGGGTGTTGAGGTTTAGCTGGGATTTGCCCAATGATTCTGCCGGGTACTGCATTCGCCAGGTTTGGGTGAATTTGCAGTGATTGTAAAAGTTCCATATTTTCTCATAATAAAATCTATATCTGACTGCTGCACCGGTTTTCCCATCTTGGGTTTTTCCGAGGGTTTCCATACCCAAAATAAAGTGTCATTATTGTGAAGTGATTTTGTAATTTTTTTCTCAGTTTTATATTCCACTACATACTATAAAAGATATTCATGTATGGTTATCAGTTGATATTTTGCATGCACTGTTTAGCCCTAGTTGAATATTAAAGGAAAATTTACATGGTATCAGAGCTCTGGTGAGCTAAAGTTGAGAGATTTGCAACAGCAGTGATAGATCGAGGGCAGATCTATAAGAAGACACAAACCTAGACATCCAGATCTAGGGTTTGACAGGTACACTTCACTATGGCCGTACAGTTAAGAGTTGAGGATAGACTCCAGGGTGCTCAGAACTTTCCTACATGGAAAGAAAGGATCACAAGGATCCTGAACGTTAGTGATGCAGAGCAGCACATTGACTCCACGAAGGTTGCACCCACAGATCCATCAAATTTAGCAGCTTGGAAGAAGATTGATTCCAGAGCCATGCTGATTATCATGGATGGAGTGAAGGACCATATAGTCCCTCACCTTTCTGGTAAGAAGACCGCAGCAGAGATGTGGACAGCTTTGGAGAGTCTGTACCAAAGCAAGAACGAGAACCGGAAGATGGTGTTGCAAGAGAGGATGCGCAGCACCAAGATGGCCAAGGGAGAAGGAGTGGTGCCTTATCTCACGAGGCTCACACAGATCAAGCACGAGCTTGAAGTTGTTGGCTCTAAGACAGTGGATGAGGAGCTAGTTCGGATAGCCCTAAATGGCTTCTCTAAGCCATGGGACACCTTTGTCAAAGGTATTGTGGCTAGGGAGAAGCTCCCTGATTGGCAGAGACTATGGATGACTTTGTGCAGGAGGAGACCCGCATGGGTAAAGGATCAGGCTCATCCAGCAGTGCCCCACAGATTGTGGATGAGGAGGCTCTAGGCCTTACAAGGAAGAGCAAGGGGAATTCAAAGAGGAAGAAGGATGGTAAGAAGAACCTTGACGTATCAAAGGTCAAGTGTTTTATCTGCCACAAGCAGGGACACTTTGCCTCCCAGTGCCCAAACAGGAAGAAGAAGAGTAACACTGAGATGGTTGTATCTGCAGAGGTGGATGAGTTCAGCAGGAACTTCGATGAGGAGTCTTGTTTGATAGCTTGCATGGCAAGCACCACAGGGAGCAGCATATGGTACATTGACAGTGGAGCATCTAGTCACATGACTAGACAGAAGACATTCTTCAGAGACTTGCAGGAAGGTGGAACAGGGATCCACGTTGAGCTGGGTGATGATGCGCGGTATCAGGCGCAGGGAGTTGGCACGGTTTCATTTGAGAGGGACTCTGGCAAACCCCTCAGTTTTACTGATGTGTTATATGTTCCAAGACTGACCAAGAACCTTATATCAGTCTCCACTCTAGAGGACAAGGGATATCAGGTGAAGTTCTGTGACCATAGAGTTTATATCAGGCCCAAGGGGTCAGATAGGAGCTAGGATCAGGTGATTGGCAGAAGGAGCAGGAAAGTGTACAGATTACACTTTGAGCCTGCAAAGGCTATAGTCAGCAGTAGCAGCAGCAATCACGGTGAGTTGTGGCATAGGAGGATGGCACACTTACACCATGGAGCACTGAAGCATTTGAGACAGGCAGTCATTGGAGTTCCTCAGGTACAAGAGGAAAAGCATAACCACTGCAAGGGTTGTGCTTTGGGGAAGAACATTAGGAAGCCTTTCCCACAAAGTGAGCACAAGTCTAGGGAGCCCTTGGACTTGGTGCATTCGGATATATGCGAACCTATGAGTGTCCATTCCTTCAGTGGTTACAATTATTGCATAACCTTCATTGATGACTATTCCAGGAAAACCTAGATCTATTTCCTTAAGGCCAAATCATAGGTCTTTAAGAGGTTCCGAGAGTTCAAGACTCTTGTGGAGAACCAACCAGGAAAGAAGATTCGAGTGTTGAGGACAGACAACGGGGGTGAGTACACTTCCAATGAGTTCATGGAGTATTGTTCGGCTGAGGGGATCAAGAAGGAGCACACTGTACCCCATACCCCACAACAAAATGGAGTTGGAGAGCGAAAGAACAGGACTATGGTTGGAGCAGCCAAGGCCATGCTATTTGATCAAGGATTACCACTATTCCTCTGGGTCGAGGCATACAGGACTGCAGTATACATTCAGAACAGGTGTCCCCACACAGCCTTGGGGAGGAAGACACCGGAGGAGGTCTTCACAGGCACTAGGCCAAATGTGAGTCACATTCGCATATTTGGCAGTGTCTGTTATTGTCATGTTCATGCTGACAATAGGAAGAAGTTGGACCCTTCTGGAGAGAAGGGGTTACTTGTTGTTTACAGCGAGATTTCAAAGGCATATAGAGTTTACATTCCTACTCGCAGGAGGATCATTATGAGCAGGGATGTCCAATTCAATGAGGATAGGGCCTTGTAAAGATCTCTGGACTTACCAACAGAGCAACAGCCAGCACAGGAGTCAGGAGTCAAGTTGGAGGAGCCAGAAGTACAGGTACAGGTACAGACACAGAGCTAAGGTTCTAGTGGTCAGAGGGAGTCAGGTGGACAGGATCCTTCAATCATTGACTTGAAGGATGAGCTGCAGCAGGAGACGGATATACAGCAGCTGCAGCAAGTTGACACTAGGCCAAGGCCTAAGTGGTTTAGATCCACAGTGCAGGATTCCAGGCAGGTAGATCCTCCACAGACATCTTTCAGATGGAGTGTACCACCAGAGAGGCTTAGTTATATGGCACTGATGATAGAGTTGATTAACTCTGAACCTTCCAGCTTCGGGGAGGCTACACAACATGATGTGTGGCATGAAGCTATGGTTGAGGAGTATGACTCCGTTATGAAAAACCAAGTATGGGAGGTTGTGTCGAGGCCACAAGGGAAAAAGGTTGTGGGATCCAGATGGATCTACAAGGTGAAGCATGCAGCAGACGAAAGCGTGCAGAAGTACAAGGCGCGCTTCGTGGCAAAGGGGTTTTCACAGAAGGCAAGTATTGATTATGAGGAGACCTTTGCCCCTATTGCCAAGTATTCTTCCATTCGGACCATTATCTCACTAGCAGCTGAGATGGGTTGGCGTGTCCATCAGATGGACGTCAAGACTGCCTTCCTCAACGGAGTTATAGAGGAGGAGGTGTATACTGAGCAGCCAGAGGGGTTTGATGTGGAGAACATGGAGACGCATGTATGCAGACTGCATCGAGCTCTTTACGGGCTCAAGCAGACACCTCAAGCATGGTACTCGAGGATTGACAGCTATTTACGGGAGATGGGGTTTCAGCGAAGTGAGGCTGACCACAACCTGTACTTCTTGACAAGTGAGGTGCCTCTCATACTGGTCTTATATGTGGATGATCTCTTTTTGGCAAGAGATGAGAGGCTAATTGGAGACTGCAAGTCCAACCTTGCAGTATGGTTCAAGATGAAAGACCTTAGGCTGATGCAGTACTTTCTGGGCTTGGAGGTTTGGCAGAGAGATGGATGCTTCTTCATTGGACAGGGGAGGTATGCAGTAGAGATCTTGAAGAGATTCAGGATGGAGGACTGTAAGCCTATGGACATACCTCTAGTTTCCAAGGAGGAAGATTGATGCATCAGGGTCAAACAGATTTGATCCTACCTTGTATCACCAGTTTATCGGATCGCTTATGTATCTGGTCAACACTCGACTAGACATCAACTTTCCAGTCAACTCTTTGAGTCAGTTCATGGTGGACCCTCGGAGAGTGATTGGACGGCTGCAAAGCACATACTTCGCTACAGCAGAGGTACAGTGGAGTATGGATTGGTTTATGAGTGCAGGGGGAATGTATAGTTAGCAGGTTTCACAGATGCTGACTGGGCAGGATGTGTAGAGGACCGAAAGAGTACTTCAGGTTGTTGTTTCAGCATTGGATCAGGGGTTGTCTCTTGGTTCAACAAGAAGCAGAAGTCAATTGCATTGAGCTTGGCAAAGGCTGAGTACATGGCAGCCAGCATGGCTGCTTGTGAGGGTATGTGGCTGAGGAAGTTACTTGCAAGGTTGTTCGAGTGTGAGCTAGAGGCTACAGTAGTTCACTGTGACAATCAGAGTGGCATCAGGCTATCTGAGAATCCATTGTTCCATGACAGGAGCAAACACATAGACATCAAATACCACTTCTTGAGAGATTATGTTCAAAGAGGAACCATTCGATTGGAGTACATACAAACAGATGAGCAAGTGGCGGACATTTTCACCAAGGCACTTTGCAGACAGAGTTTTGTGAAGTTCAGGGATAAGTTGGGGTTGCTACCGAATCCCTTCCTTGTTGAGAGGGAGTGTTAAACTAGTAGCAACAAGGAAGGTCTTCCTACATGCATGTGTTCTTGCATGCAGAAGACTTAAATTAGGAAACCAATTGTATTTAATTTACTTTTCCTAAGTTTACTTTGGAAAATAAATTAAAGTGATCAAAATTAACTTTAGTGAACCACTAGTTAAAGTGAAAGTGAAATTAGGGTTTTTGCTTAACCTAAAGTTATAAAAGAGAGATCAATTGGTGGAGAGAACACACATTTGTATTCCAACAGAGACAGGATATAGACAAGGAGAGAAAGTCAGACAAAGGATTTAGTTGAGAAGACGGAGGAGCGAGCAACAGGATCATCGAGCTTCATATAGCTGGGTCATACACTCACACGGGAGGGTGTTGAGGTTTAGCTGGGATTTGCCCTGTGATTCTGTCAAGTACTACATTCGCCAGGTTTGGGTGAATTTGCAGTGATTGTAAAAGTTCCATATTTTCTCATAATAAAATCTATATCTGACTACTGCACCAATTTTCCCATCTTGTGTTTTTCTAAGGGTTTCCATACCCAAAATAATAGTGTCATTATTGTGATGTGATGTTGTGATTTATTTCTCAGTTTTATATTTCGCTGCATACTATAAAAGATATTCATGTGTGGTTATCAGTTGATATTTTGCATGCACTGTTTAGCCCTAGTTGAATATTAAAGGAAAATTTACAATATAGGGTTTGCACTTTGCACTTTGCATTATGCAATGTCCATTAGAATCTTAAGACTTAAATATATTTGTTCTTGCCATTTTTATTTTTAATGGGAGATATAAATTTTATATGCACCTACAAGCATTCTTTTGTGTTGAATCTATGATTATTCATTAAGTTTCCCCATTTGTTTTGTCACTTGTTCCATAGGTTTAAATTTTAATCATTGAAAATGCCAAAGCCATTAGACCCAATGTGGGAGTATGGTGAACCATTTGAGGGTTTTAATAGATTGAAGTTGAGCTGCAAGCTATGCAAAGCAATCATTTTTAAGGGAATCGACCTCTTGAAATACCATCTTACCAAAATCCTAGGGCATGACATGGATATTTGCAAGGCTTATGCCCCAAAAATAGTCCATCTTGCAAAACAATCCATACTTAATATGATTAGGAAGAAAGAGCAGAAGGAAGAATTAAGAATTGAGTTTACAGATAAAGTTGTAAGAAACACGGGAACCACAAGCTACTCAAGGGTGAGGGAAACCCAATCATCAGCCACAGCTTTCAGAATGCCCTCGCCATCTTCACCTTTCTTTGTGTGGAGGTCAGTGCCAAGAACAAACTCTTCTCTAAAGTCAATAATTAAAACAAGAGAGAAGGAAGAGGCCAACAAGCTTGTGGCCAAATGTTTTCTATGGAGTGACATTCCTTTCAACATTGCTAAGAACAACCCATTCTACTCTTCCATGTTTGAAGTCGATGTTATTGTTGGCTTGGGGTACAAGGGCCCTTCCTATAATGACTTGAGAGGGGCCCTCCTTCAAGGGGAGAAGACTAGTTGATTGAGCTTAAGAATTCATGGGAGATCACTGGATGAATTATGTCAAATTGTTGGAAAAATTGGAAAGGCAGGCCCATTCTGAAATTCTCAATTGACTGTCCCAAGGGGACAATGTTTGTCAACTCTATTGATGCACTTGCATAAGTTAAAGATGCACAATTGTTATGAGAGTCGATGGATGGATTCATCTGGGAAATAGTTCTACAGAATGTTGTCCAAGTCATAATGGACAATGTTGCTATTATGTTGTTAATGGCAAGTTGCTTATGTAGAGGTATCAAACCTTGTATTGGACTCCTTGTGCCGTCCATTGCATTGATTTGATGTTAGAGGACATCAACAAGATTTCTTGAATTAAGGAAATTGTCGATTCAACTAGAAGTGTCACAATATACGTATATGTATGTATATATGTGTGTGTAGGTATATGTATGTATATATATACATGTATGTATGTATGTATGTATGTATGTATGTATATGTATATATATACATGTATGTATGTATGTATATACATACATATGTATATACATACATACATACATGTATATATATACATATACATACATACATACATACATGTATATATATACATACATGTATGTAATAATACATACCAATGTTGCACGACTCGGACTCGACAAAGACTCGGCTGGCACTTGACTCGTCGACTCGAGAAAGACTCGAGACAAACTCGGCAAGACTCGGCAAATAGGAAATAAACTTAAAATATGGTAAATTTTGGGCACAAAAAAGAGGTTAATGACATTTTCCATCCATATAAGTTATAAAACTACAATCTATGCAATAATTCATATCATCTCATAAACTATGATAATACACCATAACACAATCAATTTTTGTATGCAAAATTTTAAATTTTAAATTTTTAAATAGTAAAGAGGAAAATGATTCCATGATCAAAGTCAGAAAATGGCAGCAAGTTCAAAATACAAAGACTCGGGACAGACCCGGCAAGACTCGGCAAATAGGAAATAAACTTAAAATATGGTAAATTTTGGGCACAAAAAAGAGGTTAATGACATTTTCCATCCATATAAGTTATAAAACTACAATCTATGCAATAATTCATATCATCTCATAAACTATGGTAATACACCATAACACAATCAATTATTGTATGCAAAATTTTAAATTTTAAATTTTTAAATAGTAAAGAGGAAAATGATTCCATGATCAAAGTCAGAAATGGCAACAAGTTCAAAATCCAAATATATAAACCATAACTCACTCTCAACATAATTAGAAAACCAAAATAGACAATGTCTTCATGTACTCCAGTCTCATGCCTAACCATGAGTACGCCTACAATAAGCTTTCTAAATTAAGATTTTAATTTTTTTATTTTTACATACATAAATACATTTAAAAAATGCACATTAAATCTTCCATATACCAATAAAGAAAAAAAAGCTTAAACTATACATTAATGGTACATGTAAACCAAAAATTATTCATATTCAGAAAATTATAAAAAAAACTAATATAAAAAAGTAATGTGTTTTTATTAAAATGTTAAAAAACCTAATTTTCTATTAAAAAAACTTTTTTAAATTAATACTTTATCATCTCCAATAAACCCTAAAATTTATTTATTTCTTAATATTTATTCTATAAAATTTTATAAAGATAATATATTAATGACTAATGATATATATAAAACATTTATTTCTTAACGGGCTTTTTTTGTAAGTGCAAAGCACGTATCAACCCACCCCCAGTATGTGTGCTTAGCTAGAGATTAATAAGAGTTTGAAAGCCTCAGCCTCACCCACAATCCCTTCGCAAGGGTGAACCTGGAGCGACATCTATATGTTGTTGATTGTATTAAGGTTACCCTTATTAGCATTCTGAAAAACACGATTATTCAAGCTCCAATTATAATTTTTTATGTTCATGGCGCCTCTTAGACACAAGTTAACAGACAAAATGTCAATCGTTTTAGCTCCCTACCTGGTGTGACTTTGTCCCATGCGAATGAAGAGTAGCAACAAAAGCTCCATTATTGTCAATCGTGTCTGTAGATCACGGGATTTTAAGGCAGGGTGCTCCCCTTCACACCCGCAGAGTCAATGGACGTGGAGATAAGTCCCCTAGACGACATGAGTCTTGTGCCAAGTTTGCACCGAGTCCATGAGAGTAAGTCGAGTTTTCCAAGTCTACCAAGTGTGTCGAGTTTGGGATGAGTCTTCAGCAGTTACTCGGTTCAAAGGTTGACTCGCCCAGACTCGCGAGTCGACGGCGAGTGGTGCTTCACTAATACATGTGTGTGTGTGTGTGTGTGTTCTTACACTCATGAGACAGTTCATAGGAGACAAGGAGTTGGTTTGTCTTGCAATCACACATTATGGCACTAACTTCATTTCTCTTCAGTCTCTCCACAATTCTATGCTTACATTGGAAAGGATGTTTATTTTAGATGAGTGGAATGCTTGTGACTATAGCACTAGAGTGGATGGGTAAGACATGACCAGAGACTTTGGATGGGAGTGCGGGGGTTGTGCGTCGTTAGCGAACCTTTGGTAAAGGTTCTTTGATTGGTTGATGGTGATAGGCCCGCAATGAGCTACTTGCATGAGGCCATGGATAGGGCCAAGGAAGCTATCCATCAGTACTATGAGGAGAATGGGAGGAGAGATTCACCACATGAGCCCAGATATGGAGTGTGATTAGCAAGCGATGGAACAATACTCTCCATCGTCTGATTCATGCAACAGGGCTCTATCTCAACCCCACATACTCTTATGCATGTGGTTCTAGATTTGACGCTAAGGTGATAGATGGATTTTGATCCACCCAACAGTTGGCATTGTTTGTCGACTTCGACCTTGACAGGTTCAACATTGACTTCGACAAGTTCCGCACCTCAATAGGTTCAACATCGACTTCGATAAGTTCCGCACCTCGACAGGTTCAATATTGACTTCAACAAATTCAGCCTCTCGACATGCATCGTCGACACCAGCAACTAACAAACTACGACAGATTGTCTCTTTGTCTTCCAGTCGTCTGTAACGGTTGAACTTTTGAACCGTTCCAACTTCTCTTGTAACTGAATGTAACGGGCAGACAACCCAAGCGTTCTCATCACTCTATTTAAGCATGTACATTATTGTAATATACAAGCAAGTAATAGAGCAGTACTGAAGTAACAGAGATTGGTTCGAATTCTTGCATATTGTCTGTGTGTGTATGTTTCTGTGTGTAGTGTATTTCCTGCTTTGCTTATTATTATTATGCTTCCACCATAACAGTACTCGATTCATTCAATCGAACCATTATCCTCGTCGTGCACCTAGACACCCAGATCACTAATATCAGAGCTTGTTTGTGCTTAAGTCGTGTGTAGACACTTCTATCAAGGTTACCTGACTTATCCCTGTTTAAGCACACTCGCAAACTCAGCAATCCAAGCAGACACTACCATCGACTTTGAAGTATCTATCTACTCACCACACTAGACCGAAGATGGCCGAAGAAACAGACAATAGACATGTAACTGACGAGACAGAGCAACTCATAGAGAAAGCACTGGCTCGACAGTGAACCGAAATGTTCACCCAATTCAATGAGATTCTCATACGATTTGCCTCAACATCAAGAGGATTCTCAACGAGATCCAACTCCAACAAAACCAGTCCATTCAAGGTGCAAATGAACTTGGATATACCGAATCTAGAAGGCAAGATTGACGCGGAATCCGTAGACAATTGGGTACAACAACTGGAATCCTATTACTCTGTGAACCAACTCTCAAAAGCTTAAAAGATCACCATTGCATCCTTAAAGATGTCGACCTCTATGCATTGTTGGTGGGAGAACCTATCGACAAAGATTGAGAAAGATGGAGACCCCATAGATACGTGGGAGAAATTTGTCGAGTACATTCGGAAGGAATTATACCCGCCCAAGTACATTGAACAACGGTATAAGAAGTGGCGGCAACTAAGGCAATGGAAAGACCAGTATGTGCAGAGTTACACCAACGAGTTCTATCAACTCATGGCTAAACTTGGCGTTCAAGAAGAAGAGAAATTGCTTGTTTTGAAGTATGTCAGTAGACTGTCCCCGTATATTCAACAAGAGATGGAGTTTTTTACTGTTAGTACGCTTGCGCATGCATTCCACTATGCCAGTAAGCTCGAAGCCAAACAGAAAGGAAAAGCACACTTCGCGACTAAACCGACGGGACGAACATCCGACAAGAAGTCACCAGCCGACTCCGACAAGTCAAGACACCCTTCTCAGCCGACCCCGCCAAAGCAAGACCATGGCAAAAAGCACTCTCAGAAAGACAAGAGGGAACATAGCAAACAAACCCTTGACAAGAAATAGCGTGATTACCACAATTCATCATGGCATGATCCATCTGAATGTAAGGCTCGGAAGACATTTTTGGCAAAATTGTCTACCTCTGACTTGTCCAACAAATCCCTGGTAGAATCTGACCCAGAAGCATCAACCCTTTTGACATCGACATCGACCACTCCAACAGCCTCGACTATCGTCGACAAGGAGGAACGAGAGCGCCTGTTCCATACACAGAAATGGGTTCAAAATAATCCATTGCATTTGATTGTGGATAACGACAGCTAGAAGAACTCTGTTTCTGAAGATCTCGTGAAGAAACTAGGTCTTGTCACCATTCCACATCCTCAGCCTTATAATATCGGTTAGATGAACGATGGACAGGAACTAAGAATCACCCAACAATGCAAACTCACCTACTTCATTAAGCCTTTTGAAGATGGAGAACTCTGTGACATGGCACCGCTTTCTGTAGCGGACGCCTTGTTTGGGAAACCTTACTTATGGGATTGACATGGGAGTTATCAGTCACGGCCTTAGAAGGTAATTGTCAAAATACAGAACCAATGGTATGGTATACCAGAGCGACGACCTACACCAACAATTGCAATGATATCTGCTAAACAGACAAAGAAGTTCATCAACCATGCTCAGAGATTCGCATTGATCATTATTAAGCCTCAGCATCCCAAGAAGACTGCAGCAACTAGTCGACTCACCAACCAGTGCAGCTCCCGACAGCAGCAGCAGATCGACAATATTTCAAGAGCCAGACAAAGTACCTCTACATTGCTAGGTAAAACACTCCATTGAACTTGTTCCTGGTTCTTCATTACCTAATGTATTTGTTTACAGAAGATCCATTATTGAGAATGAAGAGATTCGCAGACAGATTCAAGATTTAATCAACAAAGGTCACATACGACCCAACTCCTCTCCTTATGGAAGTCCAGTCGTTCTCGTTCCAAAGAAAGACGGGACTTGGCACATGTGCATCGACTTGCGGGCTCTCAACAAGATTTCCGTAAAGAATAGATATCCTCTGCCAAGGATAGACGAACTAATCGACTGTCTGAAAGGTGCTAAATTTTTTACTAAGCTCAACCTCAAGTCGAGATATCATCAAATTCCGATCAAGCCCACCGATGTATGGAAAACTACTTTCAAAACCAAGGAAGGATTGTTTGAATGGTTAGTCATGCCTTTCGGCTTAACCAATGCACTCGCGACCTTCATGCGATATATGGATGACATTCTTCAAACTTTCATCAGCAAGTGTGTCATTATCTACCTAGACGATATCTTGATTTTCAATCGATAATGGGAAGAACATGTCCGACGATTTCGACAAGTCCTCGACACTCTTCGACAACGTCAACTCTATTTGAACATGGGCAAATGTTCATTTGTGATGAACAACATCAAATACTTGTGGTATGTAATTGACTCTGCAAGCATTCATGTCGATTCAGACAAAGTACAAATCCTTAAAGAGTGGCCCATTCCTCAAAACATTCATGAACTAAGAAGTTTTCTTGGTTTGGCAAATTTTTATCGACAATTCATACTCGGCTTTAGTCACATAGCCTGGCCTTTCAATCAGTTGACTAAGGGAAATGGGAAAACTGTCTTCAAATGGACATCGACACAACAACAAGCTTTTGAGCAGCTCAAACACAAGCTCTGTACTGCACCGGTACTTGTGTTACCTGATTTGCATCAGCCTTTTGAGATTGAGACGGGCACATCTGACTATGCCTTGTGCGCAGTGATCACTTTGTCTGGTCACCCAGTCGCTTTTCATTTAGAAACTTTTAGCGACATTGTCAGAAGGTATTTGACTTATGAAAAGGAACTATATGGCATTGTGCAAACCCTTAAGCAATGGAGACATTACATTCTTGGCAAGGAGATGGTCATTCTTATTGACCACAAGCCTTTACAATTCGCCCCGTCCCAATTGAAGTTACAAACAACTCGACAACTCAAGTGGATTAATTACCTTCAATGATTTCAGTTGGTAATTAAGTATCAAAAAGGTAAATCCAATGTCCCAGGTGCAACCGATTCTATGAGTCGACCACCTATTACTCTCATTTTACAGTAATGAGTATGCAAGGCTACGACACCACTACTTGGCCTCAATTATATTCGGTAGACTTTGACTTTTCTGCAATTTATCAATAGATTCAAACCGATCCGCAACCCACTACCAACTATTTCCTGAAAGATACCCTACTATACAAGCTTGGACAGCTTTGTATATCGACAAGTGAGCACCGATAGAAGCTCATTTGGGACACGCACTACAGCAAGACTGCGAGCACTTTGGAGTAGCAAAGACCCTTGCCATCCTCCAAATGGATTTTTATTGGCCTTCACTTAAGTCTGACGTCAACAAGTACATTCGATCATGCGTGGTTTGTGCTATTGCTAAACCGTCAAATCGACAACTATGATTGTGATTGTATATGCCTTTGACAGTTCCTAGTCGACCATGGGAATCTATTTCTATGGACTACTTGATGGGATATCATACTACCAAACATCAGCATGATGCAATCTTAGTAGTAGTCGGCAGGTTTTCCAAGATGGTCATTCTCATTACATGTAAGAAGACTACGACAGCACAGCAGACTGCTCAGCTCTTCTTCGAGCATGTCTGGAAACATTATGGCTTACCAACGACCATCATTTCCAACAGAGATGCCATATTTGTCAGCATCTTTTGGAAGACTCTCTGGCAACGACTCGATACGAGACTCTCCTTATCAACAGCTTTCCATCCTCAAACAAACGGATAGACGAAAGTTGTGAATCGCTTGGTAGTACAACTGCTCTGCATGTACAACCATAAGCATCGTCGAACATGGGATGAAAGTCTCCCATATATACAGCACAGTTGCAATCGTGCTCAACACAGCTCTACGGGCAAGAGTTCATTTGAGATTTGTTATGGATTTCAACCCTCAGTGCCCATTGACTTGATTAGTTCATCGACACAGTCGAACGACACCAACTCTGACCGACAAGAAGTTGAAAAGGCGTTGAAGTTTCGAGATCAAATATGCAACATCCAGAAACAAGCACAGGAAACATTGCAACGAGCTAATGCGAAAGCTAAGGCCCAACAATATAAGCATCATATCCCTCAATCATTCCAAATTGGGGATCAGATCTGGTTGCATCTCAAGAAGGAACGCTTCACTGGTCCATACAGGAAGTTGAAGCCTTTGCAATATGGTCCGTACACTATTCTTAAACAAATTGGAGAAAGCGGTTCCCAACTCAACATTCCTTCATGCCTAGATCTGCATCCAGTATTTAATGTGGATCTACTTCGACCATACCACACACCACTGTTGGAATGGAACAACTTGCAAGCAGCATAACCCGAAGACATCCATCCAGATGTTCAAGCCTCTTCCTTGCGACACCATTGTGGGACGACGAATACACCAAACAAGGACAAACGCAATTCCCTTGTTTCAGGTGGCTAAAGCCGGGACAACTCCCAACACAAGGAAAATGGTACTCTGCTACTAAACTAACTGACAAGTTTCCTCATCTGTACGAGCAAACAATGGGGACCATTGTTTCTTAAGGAAGGAGGTATGATCCACCCAGCAGTTGGCATTGTTTGTTGACTTCGACCTCGACAAGTTCAACATCAACTTCGACAAGTTCCGCCCCTCAACAGGTTTAGCATCGACTTCGACAAGTTCTGCACCTCGACAGGTTCAATATCGACTTCGACAGATTCAGCATCTCGACATGCATCGTCGACACCGACGACTGACGAACTACGACAGATTGTCTCTCTGTCTTCTAGTTGTCTATAACAGTTGAACTTCTGAATTGTTCCAACTTCTCTTGTCACTGAACATAACAGGAAGACAACCCAAGCGTTCTCGGCACTCTATTTAAGCATGTCCATTATTGTAATATACAAGCAAGTAATAGAGTAGTAATGAAGTAACAAAGAATGGTTTGAATTCTTGCATATTGTCTGTGTGTGTGTAGGTTTATGTGTAGTGCATTTCCTGCTTTGCTTATTATTATTATGCTTCCACCATAACAATACTCCTCGTCATGCACCTGGGCACCTGGATCAGATTTTTCCGAAGTGTTCAGAGGATGGTGAACGCTAGAGATTTCCAAAACAAATGGAGATATATAGGTTGGCCACTGGGACATTTGGTTTTGAGATGGCTATCTAAGACAAGATCGCTAGGATGCCAAGTAAGCTTCAAGTACACTTTGTTTCAAACTTTCAAATTGCAATTGAACCGTTGTCCTCATCATGCACTTGGGCACCCGAATCAGATTTTTCCGAAGTGTTCAGAGGATGGTGAACGCTAGAGATTTCCAAAACAAATGGAGATATATAGGTTGGCCGCTAGGACATTTGGTTTTGAGATGGCTATCTAAGACAAGATCGCTAGGATGCCAAGTAAGCTTCAAGTACACTTTGTTTCAAACTTTCAAATTGCAATGTCTTTCCTTTGTGTCTATTTGTTACTCGATGGAAAATTGAAATATAATTTGCTGCCATGACTCTTTCCTTTCTGTTTATCCATATGTTTGGTGGACAAATTATGGCAGAAGAGCCCCACAGTTAAATAAACTTGCCATTGAGGTGCTTAGTCAAACTTGTAGCTCATCAAGGTGTGGCCGCAATTAGAGTGTCTTTGAAAAAACACTCCAAGAAGTGAAAAAAAGTTAGAATTCAAAAATGTTCAAATTAAAATTTGAATTTTGTAAAATTATTAAATTTTAATTTATGCTCATGGGCCATCGTCCTCTAATTATAAAATGACCCTCATACAGGTTAGATGCCCACCGCATCAATGATATGGTGTATGTTTACTACAATCTAAGATTGTGGGTGAAGCAAATTGACAAAACCCCTGACATGGATGCCATTATATTAGATGAGATTGACACCATGGGTCCATAGAGAGTGGAGACCAAGAGGCCTTTCATGGAGAAGGCCCTTGAGTGGTTGGAGCACGATGATGATGTATTGGAGGAGGTGGAATCAAAGGAGGAAGATCCACTTCTAGCACAAACAAATTGGGAGGAGATTGAGATTGCTTCGCAACCAATGTGACCACCTCCAAAGAACCTGTCAACTAGGGGAAGAGTGGAATACATCCCACTTCAGCGTCGATCTTTCCCCCATCACCCTCCACCTAAGTCCCAATAGTAGCACGATCACCTTCCACATCAGGATCAGTCTCAACACGTCCACCTACTGCTTCCAAAGGAAGAGCGTCAGTAGTGACCTTGCCCATAAAACGGGTAGAGGGAATTGTTGCTTCCCTAGTGCTTGTAGTATCTAGATGCCTCATGATGATTCATCTCATAAGATACATTTATTTTTGTTTTGATGTGATTTTGTATCATCCTATCAAGACTCATGACTCAGGAGTAGGGATAGATATCATATTTCAAAATCAATGTCTGATGCACCACTTGACATGATCTTATACGTCTTATATATCAACTTTATTTTCATATTTATGTAGCAATGTGTTTGTTTGATGTTGTTGTTGCCTTAGATGTTTAAAATTTTGAACAAAAAAGAAAGATTATTTTTGTAATTTTTAAATTTTCCATAACTTCTGATATTTTCCCCGATACTACCGATAATTTAGATTCCAGACCCTCGGTAATAAATTCCCCAAGAAGATAAATGTAACATTGATCTAAAGCCAACAAATCCGATATGCACTCCAAGGTTGCAAAAGTCAAGCTCCCATATCTCAGTTCCATTATTTGATATGCCATCCCTTTGTCTAAACTCAAGATATGCATCCTCAAGCTTTGCAACCTTGAGATGCATATAAGACCCAGGTTTAGATGGGTTTGTACTAGTTTCCATGTTCAAATGCACCCAATGCAGAGTCTAGACACTATATACAATGCACCATTACACAAAAAAAACGAAGTGCTGACGGATTCCCCCCTACCTGGGTTGTATAATGCACTTTGCCTCTCTTTGTTCAATTAAGGACAATTCATAACAGAGATAGCACAGTAGAGTGACGAAATTCATCAGACTTAAAGCCTTTCTGGTCCCACTGTTTGTTCAGACATGTGTTAAGCCACTATGATGACAGAGGAAACCAACAACGGGAGGTCACACAATTTCCCTCACACACAAAGGGCTCTACACAAAGCAAGAAGCTTAACAATGAAAAAACAATGCTGTTATCGGGCAGATCATTTATATAGAAGCCTATATTTTAGCCTAATGAGTTAGTTCAATCGGTTCGAACAGACAGTTTCGAGGCATAATTTTCTGTGTGAGGCCTAGCTGAGGTTCGAGTCTGACTGAGTCCTGCTGGGTTGATAACCGCTATTGTGGCCGACAGCTGACCCGCCCTCCATCCAGATATTCCAGGTTTTCCGTGGCCAAAAAAAGTCCTTTATTTTAGATGAGCTGTAACCACTTCACTGAAACCATGATTATGACAGATTTACTGAGCATTGTGTTATAAATAACCTGAAACATCGAAGTGAAAAAACCATGATAATGAAGACTAAAGTCCATCTCTGGTCACCAACAACGGAATTTGACCCAAAAAGGGTTCATCTTACTCTACAGAACATGTGCTGCCAGATTTATCTTTCATGTGTCTTCGGCCCTCTCTCCAAATAATCAAACGGTAACCCCGAGTAACCTACAATTCCCCTTAATTTGAGGCACATTTTGGATGTTCCCACCATTGAAGAGTAACTTGCTGTGTTAAATTGAAGTATGAGTAGATTAAATAAAGATTGATGGGCATGAAATAACACCCACCTGAGCAGGGAGGCATTCGATGATGAGTTCGTTACCAATTCTAGCCAGGCAAGTGACGGCTCTGTTGAAGGTTTTTATGGCGTTCCCGCTCAGCGCATACTCCATCCTCGTCAACCGAAAGGCTTTCAAAACATATGCCTCTTCACAATCGCTGTTGTCCCCCCCGTCTTTATAAAATCCATGTCTAAACAACCAAGAGAAAGGCCACTAAACAACGACAAAGGTTTATAAGCCATTGCCCATGCTTAAAAAAGTGTTGTTGTGAACATCTAAGTTTGTTCATGTGTTGAAGTGTTTGGTTTGATGTGATTAGCAATTTTTACAATTATCAGAACTCTATTTTCGTTGATAATTTTTGTATAGTGATCTACAATATTTGAGTTGTTATTTATAGGTAGCTCTAAGGGATAACTCAATTGGTAAGATGTGTGCATTTTCTTTCAAGAAGGAGAAAGGTCATGAGTTCGAGCCTTGAGTTTTTTGGTATGCCTTCTGCTAGGGAGGTCGACGGTTTACCATCCTTACCATCCCTGAAATATGAGGAAGTCTTGGTGAGTTTCCCGATCAATTTCTCGATTGAAAAGAAATAAAGAGTTGTCATTTATAGGCTATCCAAAAAAATGTGGAACCATGACGAGGTAGGGGTGGGTTTCATTGGCCAAAGCAACACAAAACCATGAGGGACCAAAGGGCAAGTTTTGTTGTCTCAAAAAGAGCATGGAACAATGAGGAGGCAAGTTTCACTACCTAAAAGAACATGGAACCATGGGGGGTAGGTTCAAACAACAAGTTGGAATTAAGGGTAGGGATATGTTTAGCTATGCAAAATAGCATGGAACCATGAGGGGTGGGTTGGAACCTACAACTAACCTTGCCCCCTAGAACATGTTTTACGTAACTAACCTACCCTGCCTATGGAACCATGAGGATGCAAGTTTCACTTCTTGAAATAACATAGAGCAATGAGGACACAAGTTTCAATGCCTAAAAGAACACATAACCATGAGGAGGCATGTTTGAACAACAAGTAGGAACTGAGATAAAGGGACGTGTTTAGTTGCAAAAATAGCACAGAACTAGTAAGTTGGAAACTATTTTGCACAACGAACACTACCCCCTCATGTTTCCATGTTGTTTTTAGCAACCAAAAGATAGTACCCACTCATGGCTTTGTGTTGTTTTTTGTAGCAAATGATTCACAACCTATCAAGTGCTTAATGTTTGCAATTTTTTAAAATGTGGCTTGCTTTTCAATTAAGTAATTAGACTTTTCATTAGTTATTGGGCAAACATTTAATTGTTTCACACTTGTGTATGTCACTTCCAACCCAATGAATTATCGATTTATGTTTAAAACTTTGTATGGGTTTATATTGGCACCCTTAACCACCCTCTTGGGGTGGCCTCTACAACCCCCTCCTTGAGACTAGCATGAGGTTAGTGTGCACCTACAACTATTCCCTACAAGTGGTGTAATGTTGGGAGGTGCATGCAACTACTCCTTGTAGGCATAGTTGAATATTGACAGTCTTATACATGGCTTCTTTAAAAGACATTTTTTATGGAAGACATCTTGTGACATGTAATTGACAAACTAGATGTAAAATATATAATAGAAATATATTTACATGTCACCATTTAATATATTAAATGTAGATGATGATGATGATGATGATGATGATGATGATGATGATGATGACGACGACGACGACGACAACGATGACGACGACGATGATAATGATGATGTCATTGCAACCAAGCCAGACACCAATTTGGTGTATGAGACCCCCTTGTTTGTGGGACAATGGACCCCTCTCTACGCAGTGATGTAACTGTTAAAGTCTATAGAGATGTGCATACCCTACCCCCCTCAGGATTTGAACCTATGACTTGCTAGGAGGAAACACATGTTCTTAGCCATTGGGCCCACTCAGGCTATACATATATAAATAATATATGTTGAAAAAAAGGGTGCAACATCGAAATCACTACGTCATGGGTCATAGAAGTAGGTTTTCCTTTTCCCGTGGTTGATCAAATTGGTCATTATCTCTTAATTGGAACCGTTAGTGGTTGAAAGTGAAGAGAAAGAATGGCCTTTTTTTAGAGGATTGTGAAGATTCCTTAGTTGAATATTAAGACTTCGATAACATAGCTTCATCTTGGAAGCTAATTAAAAGGCGCCATCCAGTGAGTAAATCTGTAAGAATTCTAACTCTATTTTAATGTGGGTAAGCAAAGTCAATAATGTAGAGGAAAACTGTATAATTCATTACCTCGAATTTAATGGACAACTTATTAAATATTTCAATGCATTGTTGGATAATCCATATGGGAATATATGTGAGTTGTAGCTACGATACCAACGTAAAACCCTTGTACCCTAATGGGTAGAGTTGTGAGCAAATGATAACTTCAAAGTCATCCCAAGTGTTGAATGAAAGTTGGGCTATGGTTGCAAGATATCGAGGGTGTGTTTGCCACTAAGGCCCTACTTGGCGATAGGTATCCTAACAATTAGGAGGTTATGGGAATTTTCCATATGAACTAGGTCTTGGAGTAGGCCTCCAAATAAGGAAGCTAAGGGTTGATTGCCTCTATCCATAGCATTGTTAAATTTGGGGATGGAAAGCTTTGTGGATAACAAGAAAGATATTGGACAATGGGGACGTGGATAGGGATATTATGCTATTGCAATGTCAATGGTTGTTGCAAGTCACATTGTTGTGTGGTCAATAACAACCGGAACATATTGAAAATATTTTAGGTCACTTTAGAATGAAACTTGTTTTGTCATTGTCTCCATACAATAAGTTGCTCCACTGAGGGTTGTCTTTATTGCCATTATTGCTTTTGTATATGCTTTGTCACGTGTTGAGCCAGGGTGGATCCTTTCAAGATGTTAGAATCTCTGTGATTCTCTGAAACAGTGATGGGATCCTTGACACTATACAAAAAGGAAATTTGTGTCAATCTAAAATTGGAATGTACCAAAACATAAGTATGTAGGGCCCCTTCAACAACCAAAGTAGTAAAATTGTCATTTTTTCTCTTATTTTAATTTTAATAAAATAGCCATAATTAACTTATTGGAAAGTTATTGTTTTAAAATGTTATTTGATTAAACTTGAATGTGTTGACTAACATGTGGTGTGTATTTGGATGTGCATCATGCTACCACTGGTACTAGGCTTGTGTAGGGCATGTGGGGGTCTTCTTCCTAGAGGAAATTCTACCACTCAGATTGTCAAAATGTGGATTTCATTGAGTATGCACCTTGGACTGGTTTTTTATCCATGCATCGATCAAGATTGTGTTCCCAATAAACACGTAAGATCGTGTATCATAGCTAGTGAATTTTCTTGCAACATACTTTGTGACTTGTTTATTCTTCATTGCATTCTTAGAAATTGTGACCTCTTCATAAACTTTACCATGCCACAAGTTCATATTTAGCAATGCATGTTTGTAGAATCTTCAATATGAAGCACTCATAAAACCATACCAACTCAGCTTGATATTCCTTAGCAACATCAATATGACCATGTGATTAAAAAGTTCGGTATGCTTAACAAATCTAGTGATCAAAGTTGATTGCATATGCACTAAAACCCATCATTATTGATGAATCTCTAGTTTATTTGGGAGCCTATTAGACCATTAGAGAACAAGGCAATTGTTGCTTTAATGACGAGCTTACACCCTCTTATTGTATACATAACTTCAATGATTTCAAATAATCAAATTGAATACAAGAAATACAATTCTATAAAATATATTAGTGTTTATACTAAGTACATTGTCCATATAGTTTTGCAGTGATTTAAGTTTTAAGGATTGAGCATAATGAAATTGTTCTTACATCTCAAGCCACATCAAAATCTTACATCACTTTGGCCCATGCCTCTTCTATAATTTATCTATAGCATTTACAAAATTGTATAGTTGAGCAAACCTACATTGCATTTCCTAACTCTTTTGGTTTTGTTGTGTGTTTTTGTTCTCTTATTTTCTGATGTGACCTAACATTTTCTCTCTTAAATTTCAAGTTGCATAGAATATAAGTGGATGTGAATAGCTTAGTGCAATTCATAATTTTGATTGTTGTCCTCGTAGTGAAGGAATTATGCACCTTGGTTCATTGGCCCCATCTAGAGGCCATATCGTTAGTACTAGAGTGGTTGCTACCAAATTTACTCTAGAAGTTTGCACACAATTAACTATTTGTTGTCTAATAAAATTTGAAATGAGTGATGAATTTGAAGACCACATTATTTAACAAGTGACCACATTGGGATCAACTCAAAGTTCTTATGACTCTAATTTAAAACCTTGTGAAATATTTGTCAAGGATTCTCATAAATAGGCATGACAAATTCATAAAGGAAGTGAGTGTCAATTTGGTCACACTTTGAGTATCAAATAAGGAGTCAATCTTAGGTACCTTTAAATGTTTGACATCTTGAAATATGGTTAAAGATAATTCCATTAATTTTGTGATCCCAAATGCAAGGGTTGTGCAGAGCATGATTGAAGAAACTCTTCAAAAGCAACATGAGGAAACCCTAACATAGTTTGGACAAAGTTTCAAGGGAGAGCTACCACAAATTCCTATGTAACATATGTTACCTCGATCCCAAGACCGGAGGCACCAAAATGACCAAGGGGAAGGTCGGATTAAGTTTTGAACGAAGGATTAGGTCTCTAAGGTTGAGCCTTCAAATAATAAATTTTAATTAGTGAATTAATTATCATGAATTAGCAGTCTCGACGGTCATTACAGCCTTCTGACTTAACAACACCCTTTCGACATTCCTGACATTGGGAGTAGGGAACGTCGAAAGGCTTCAATGATGTTTTGTGGAACTTTGTCATCTATTTTGGTGTCCTCTTCTTCATCTTCGACCTCTGGGGACTCCTCTTCCCCCATGACCTTGTCTTCAGTCAAGACAAGTTCATAGATAGCACCTGCTGAAACCTGTGTTTGAGTAGCAATGTTAAATGAACACAACAAATTATCATTCCAGTGTTGATGTCCTAACCTCGAAACTTCGGTCATTGGGAGTCAAAAGTAAGCACTACTAGATGAACACCTCAATTATATCATATTGAATCCGATGTTCCAATCTCATAACTCAGGTCTCTTGACATCAGGCCAGGGGCCTCGATAGAGCATAGAATCTCATTCCTAACTATCATGTCAATCCCGACGTTGACACCTCAACATCGAAACCTAGACATTAATAATGAAATATGAATAAGGTTTACAATGTCGATCCCGATATTAGCGCATTGGACTTCGGTGGTTGACACTGGTAGAACAACAAATTTACCACGACCTTTCTGACACTAATATCGACATTTCCATCTCAGCATTGATACCACATATTTCCCCTCTGGTGTGGAATCCATCGCATTGGAACTTAACGAAAAATTCAGAAACACCTCTGAAGAGTCCGTTATGTCCTAACAAGTTGGCAAGAGGTTAATGCGAGGTTTAGGCATGTGTCCAGTTCTCCTAACTGATTGACACGTAATCACAAGGAGGTTAGGAAATGGCTAAGGCAAAACATTGCCCACTGGTTGCACTTGCAATTACATGCCTTCAATAGACAAACTTTCAGACAATTTTATGAATTATTCAAGTAACTCTCCCTTAAAGTCTGGTAACATATAAAACATATGCTTCTCAGGCCTAAAACTTGCTAATGGAATTGCAAACAAGACTTCCAATCTTGAATATCATTCACATTAAGTAATCAAACCTACAACATTAAACCACAACCATATTAAACATAACTAATATCATATTTGAAGATGTCTTTTACAACCATATAATCCACATAAGCATTTAATATGTAGGTTGTCGCCCACAACCATGTAAATGGATAATAAGATCATATTCATGAACATAAATTCTTCTACCAAATTACATAGATAAACACACAATGAAATACTGATATGGTCAAGGGGGCAACTAGCTTCATCGGGACAACTTTCTACCCAGCCATAGACAAAGTCAAGTCATCCATACTTGAATAGGTCACCCCTAAGCTGAGGCCATGGATCCACAAGTAAAGGTACTCTCAGCCAATAGCCAATGTGTATTCAACATTGTCAACACTTATCGGTAAAGTCACTCTGGACACAATGGTACATATGACACGACCCAAGAATGCTCAGGAATAGGTGAAACAGAACATATGGCTACTCCCTTCACATAGAACCTAGGCTACAACACAAGGAATTCTTAACACCTTCCCTCACCACTTACTTTCTCTGCATCTTCACTACCCACTGCAATGGGATTACCTTCACTATAGTCCCTCAATATATCACCATCCTCCATCAGGCTTAATGTGCAAGATCAAAGTAGATATAACTAATGGTCCCCTAGGTACCTCGGTGTTCAATCTATCCAGATTGTGATCTGGCATAGATCAGTCGTCATACCTCATTACAAGGCCTTCAATCCTTCTTCAAGCAATTTGAATCCATCCACAAGAATTTGAAATACCCAGAGAGAAAGCATAACCAGCCAAGAGAGGCCAGGAAGAGCCAATTCAAATCCCCTTGTAGCAATTCGAATCCACTGGTTAAGGGTTGACCCTGGTTAGTTGGAGAGTAATTGCACTAGTTACTAAAAGTCCCATTTGAATTCCCACCAAGGCTCACTCGAATTCCAAAAAAAAACACTCCATCCCACCAAAACCAACCTAAATTAGTTTGGACCACTCAATGTGAAAGGAAGAAACTCGAATAGGTGTAGAGGAAGTTACAAAAGCAAAGGATTCCTTCCCTAAATAGCAAAAGAGGAGTCACGCAACTCTTGAGGTGTCAAGGCTAAAAATATCAACTAGGGCACACTTGTACACAATGGGGTTACAAAACCAAGTGTAACCTCCTAAAAGGAAGTTACAACCCACCAAAGAGGCATGTTTAAGAAGTGGAAATCCATCGAAACATCAAGGAAGGCCCACCAACACAATAGTACCAACATAGGCTAAAATAAAAAGAGTGTTGTTAGGGAGATCCATAACTCCTAGTCCCCAACCCCCCCTCACATGTGAAATCCATGACCCCCCAGCCACATTAGTTGTCCATGTTGAAGCTAGTTATTTAATTAAAAGCAAATAATAATAGAATAATAATAATAACAATGTCCATAGTCCATAGTCCAGGCACCTAGTTCCACACAACAACACAATAATAATCACAACATGTGTCCAAGGGCTTAGAACAGTAGGGGTATTACATCCCATTTGTTCTTATTACGAAGGATCAAGCATGTGTGGAGGAAGAAACCCCATTATGGTCAAGATCAACCACAAAATTATATTGTTTGAAGGGAATAATGGCACGAAAGAACTAGAAGATCAATTTATTGCATTGAAAGTCTATTTTGATGTTGAACACCTTAATGAAATTGAGAAGATCAATATTGCAACCATGAAGATGTCCCTCATTGCTAAACTTGGTGGAAATCCCGTAACCAACAATTTGAGGAGCACAATGAGCCCATTGTGAACCAAAATGACTTCATGAAGGCAATGCATGAATTTTTTTTACCCTATACGACATACAAAAGACTAATCCATGAAGTGACAACAAATTGTGTTAATGACATGATTAATTGTTGGATGACCACACAAATGAGATCAAAACCCTTGTGGCTCATTTATGCATTATGTAGGACACAAATCTTGTTCTAAAAAAATATAATGGATTGCACTTATATGTCAATTAGAGGCTATAGCTCTTAACCACTTGAACACTTATAAATGCCCATAAATATGTGCAAAGGATATGAATAGAAGCATAAGTATAAGCAACGCCCCAATTCATCTAGTGAGAAACATGAGTAGTCATGCAAGGATATGAATAATGACATAGGGAAGAAGAAACAAACTTGACAACAATTCCAAATACAACAAGTCTTATGTGTCAAATGATGATAACATAATAAGAATTAGAAATCAAAGAAGAAAGATTAGTTACATAGTCTCACTCCAATAAGACATCCAAACACAATAATAAGGATTGTTGTTTTGATAAATCTCTCGCCACAAAGCTCAAATCCAAGAAATAATGCAACCATGGTAACTATATTACGACCTCTACAATGGTGTTCTCGCATTCCACACAAACTCATTTCCCTTAACCATGATAATTGAATTGGAGGATGAGCTGCGGGAAAATGTCACACAACTAGTTGCGGGTTGATTAATAACCCCTTGACTGTATTGTTGATGATATAAGTTAGAAAAAAATGATTCCTTGTCCATTGTACAATAATTGAATCTCACGTCATAATCACATAGGTGGGTTTACAATAATGGATGACTCTAGATAGGAAATGATATATATGTCAGCAGACATGTATTATAAGAACACAATCAATCCTTTAAAATTTGAGGTTTTGTGCAATGACACAACCTTGTACATATTTGGCATGTTATCTGGGTAGCCTTAGTTATGGGAGCGACATGACATTTTAAAATTGTGGCTATTACACATCATACTTAAGATCAAGCACATATTTTTTTAACCTTATGAGGTAAAACATAAACAAACACTTTTTCATTGTAAGTGTGGAATGCCACAAATTAGGTAATTATACACATAAACCACTTTCATTGACTAGATGGTTATTATTGCATACACAATTATTCTGATCATACTAATATACAACATTAATATCAAAAGATTATTACACTTCTTTTAGGACAGACTAAAGACTCAAAGGGACTTTTTGTAGTTCTAGTACAACACAAAACTATTCAATTCTTCCTTGTTAGCCCCTTAGAATAACAAGAAGAAAATAAACTCCAAAGGAGATGCAAAATAAGTATTTTCTTATTTTGCACCTCTATCCATATTTACTTTGCTGAGAGTTATCACTTGCGATGCACTCTTATCACTTTAATGTATGAAGGATCAATCATTCATTCAATGCCATAGAACCTCTTGGGATTATTGTTGGGGTATCAATGCCTTGTGCCTCCCTCTCCCACCCTTATCCTTTACAATGCACATGTAAGTAGGGATGGAGCACAACTAGCAACCTGGTTGAACCTATCACATTTATAGTTTAGAGTGTGATGCAACTTGGCCTCATTATTGGACTCTAAAGAGCCTCTTTTTAAGGCTTGTTGAATAGTTTGTAAGCAAGCCCTAATATTAAGAACATTTATGTTTTCACACATAAATAAAATACATTCAAGTGTGTGTTTATATTTATATATAACAAACTCATCAAAGTACGCAAATTTGCAACACATGCTAAGTGTTATATGGTTGAGTGGGAGAAATAAAAATTTCCCCAGTTGGTGGATGAAGTGTTGGCCTTATCTACATAAACATTGATAATCTACACCTATAGGTCCAAATTTTCTACCTTTAATGGAAGGAAACGATTGCTAGTCAAGGGGAAGAGACTAATCCATGCATCAATTAGGACTTAGCTTTTCACAGGCATGCAACATCTATGATTATGACCCATGTGGTTCACATAATACATTGTGTCATTGACATTTGTTCCTCATTACATTCTCCTAAACAACAACCCCTTCTTGATCCTCAACATGTCACAAATTATTCT
Source organism: Pseudotsuga menziesii (assembly GCA_001517045.1). Taxonomy (NCBI): domain Eukaryota; kingdom Viridiplantae; phylum Streptophyta; class Pinopsida; order Pinales; family Pinaceae; genus Pseudotsuga; species Pseudotsuga menziesii. The sequence continues at coordinate 603,271 of LPNX010269891.1, read as the reverse complement.
TTAGGAAGGCATCTCCAAGCGTTCAATACACATACAATCACACTAACTCAACTCTAGTTTCCTTAGATGCGACATTAATAGGATCTTATAATCCATGAGGTCAATCCACTCAATAATTCCAATGATAAAAATAAACCACATACATGCCAAAGGCCACAACATCTAAGGATCTCTAACATATTTGTAAATTTTAATTTTGTTATTTCCTTGCTCAACTTATCAATGATTACTTTAATGGAAACCTTGCACCCTTTTGTTGTATAAATATGTAACTTCACTTACTGAAAATGATCGAAGAAAATGTAAAAACATGCAATGCCATTAGCTATAATAGATTTTATACAGTGTACATTATTGACATAGTTTTGTAGCTATGTGTATTCACAAGATTGATTGCAACACCATTGTTCTCACAACTTGAGCCAATGCAAACTATTACTTTGCTTCAATCCTTTCCTCTTCTTTATTTTATTTGTAAGGGGAGTATATTTGTACACTCAATCCAACTTGCATCCTACCTGTTTCTGCCATTTGGTTTTGTTGCCACTTTTGATCATACTTTCATATGTTATGCTTATATATTTAATCTCTTAAACCACATGACTTGTAACAAGTTGCATAATGCTCTCACACTTCCACATTCCTACCACTTATGTATGTTGAGTTCATATGAGTTTTCCATCACGTAACATATGGGAATTGCAATCAATTAGGTGGTTGAGAAAATATCACAATTGTGACTATTGTCCTCATTATGAAGGAATAATGCACCTTAAGCAATCGATCTTCTCTAATATCCAAATCAAATTCTATGGATGTTATATTTATTTGATGGATTGTATGCACATGAGTCATTTTATTCTTCTTTAATGGTCTATTTCAGTTGGTCTCCTAGTTAAACTCCTCAATGAAGAGAGAATAAGGAAGCTTCTACATGTTAAAGGCCTAATACTTTAGACATATACAAATTAAATGTTGAATTCCAAACATTATCCCCAAAAAAGAATTTGGAGTGGGCTTAACTATGTGTGTTTACATTCAATATAATCAAAATACCAAAATTACTTGAACCTAGTGGTTTATGGTGGGGAGGAAATTCTAAAGTAGAATAATATATATAGCATGAAATATTGTTTTTTCCTAGAGAAAAAAATTGTAACTTCATTTCATTATAAAACAAAATTACAGTTGTTGTGAGCATTCATGAATTTGCCTCCTCTCAGGCCCAAAAGTATGTTTTTTATAGGTCTCTCAACAAACATCATTTTTCTTGCATTCCAAACAATGATATGTGTGAATTTATACAAAAAAACCATAAGATTCACTAAAAGTTCAATGTAAATCATCTCCAAACCTTATAAAAAAATTATGTATGTCCACCTTATCCAAGAGTATCTATACAAAGTATATATTAGAGTGCACAAAAAAGCACGAAGTATTCTTGACAACCAAGCATCATGAAAGTATTATGAATGATGAACATCCTACTCCTCCAAAACCAAACCCAAACCTTTTTCAAGCTCAATGATTTCCTTTGATAATCCATCCACTACTAAGTTTCCTTCCCTATATATGTGAGAAAAGGTGATATTTGCCTGAAGGTAAAAATTTGTAAGAGCAAAATAACCCTCTCCTTAGCTTCATCCTTCTACCTAGTGACTTAGAATATGATTTCATGATTATAGTGGTCCAAACCTCATTCAATTTGACCACCTGAGTCACCCTAGAGCTTACTTCTAAACTTTAAGGGTCCTTAACTAACCTAACTGCCTCACCTGATATCTATTCCTTGATTTGGGGGCGCATTCCTTGATTTGGGGGCTCATTCCTTGATTTGGGGGAGATTTCCTTGATTTGGGGAATGCCCGAGTTATAGGTCAATTATATCTAGTTGCACTCCACTAATTACGGTCCTAATTGACCCTTGATGACCATATTCAGTCATTAATGCCTTAGTTTAATTTTTTTTATGGATGTGCTACTCATGCATGTGCATGCACTCAGTTTCATGTACCTCTTTAAATTAGAAACAATGGTTAGGGATTCATGAGTCAGTCGTGGAGAGTGTGCACGACTAATTGAGGCTCTTTTGATCTAGTTAAACCTTACCAGCCTCTCGTGTACCACGTTTCTGTTTATTTCCTACTAATTCATTCATTAAAGCTCGACATAATACAAAATTATCTCAAGTTATTGACTTCTCTCTTTTGTGTAATGCTTAATGTTTAGCACATTTGTTGCATGAATTTTCTAGATTGATGATCTCTTTCACAAAATTGTTATCTTATTTAGTATCTAGATCCACATGCTCAAACTCTACATGGTATCAAAGCTGCAAGGTGCGTTAAAATAGTTGGTATACTAGTTTTACAGGGATCCAATGTTATTGAAGGTTGAAGGAGGCACCCAAAACCTTGTGACATATGTCCTACGAGGGCATATTCACATCCATTGAGAGGTTGAAAGAGGCCCCAAAATCTTCGTAACATGTGGACTGCGAGGACGTATGCACATACATGATCCACCACTTGGATGAGGAAGACCCTTTTATAGCCCCGGAAGAAGAGTTGATCAACATTTTTTTTCTATCCATTGGAGAACTTGTCCCAAATTAGGTTTTCATTTAAGAATACCTCTAGAATGTCTCTTCATACCCCAGATTTACAACTTTTTCTCCTAAAATTCACTAAGTTTCACACAAAATCTTCAAGGGGTTTCCTCCATTCAAAGCAAGAAGTGGTAAAGAACCATCATTCAAGATATTAAAAGTGTTTAGATTTTGTTACTGGGATCACATTCACTTCAAGAGAAGGAGGAGTTCACAAAATTTTGTAGGGATCTTCGTAAAGCCCTTCACCGACAAGCAATTTACCAAGCAATGAATTTCCTTGAAATTGAAGGCTCCTTCTGAGTAGGCTCTTTAGCCTTCACATTTACATTTTCTTTTATGTTGGGGGGGGGGGGTTCCCATGTGGTTTTTCACTCTTAGTCAGTTTTAGAGAATATTTTGTACATAGGCACCTAAGATAGCTGCAAAATGTCAAAAACCATTTTTTTGCATTTATTTCACCTAGTTCAGCTTGCGAAGAGTGTTAGAGCAGAATAACCCTCTCCTTAGCTTCATTCTCCTGCATAGTGACTTAGACTGTGGTTTCATGATTCTAGTGGTCCAAACCTCACTCAATTTAACCACCCGAGTCTCCCTAGAGATTACTTCTAAACTGTGAGGGTCCTAAACAGACATGACTTCCTGACTGGGTGTTTATTCCTTGATTTGGGGGCACATTCCTTGATTTGGGGGCTCATTCCTTGATTTTGGGGCTCATTCATTGTTTTTGGGAAACTTTCATTGATTTGGGGCATGTCTAAGTAATAGGTCAGTTAGGAGCTAGTTGCACTCCACTAATTATGGTCCTAGCTGACCCTTAATGACCATCTTCAAACATTAGCGCCGCAATTGAGTTTTTTCATGGATGTTCTACTCATGCATGTGCATGCACTCAGTTGGATGTACCTCTTTCTATTAGAACTAGTGATCAGGGAGTCACACGTCAGTCTTTGAGAGTGTGCATGGCTAACTAAGGGTCTTCGGATCTAGTAAAGCCTTAGTAGCCTGACATGTACTACATGAGCAATTTGAATTTCCTCCTGACTCAATTCGAATTGCCTTACTACTTATTTTCTACCACTTATTTATTGAAGATTGATGTAATACAAAATTATGTCATGTTATTGACTTCTCTCTTTTGTGCAATGACTAATGTTTAGAACATTTGTTTCAATAATTTGTTAGATTGTTGATCCCCTTCATAGTATTGCTATCTTGTTTAGTATCTAGATCTACATTCTCAATTTCTACATATACTCCTTCCTCTTCCACATTATAGCTAATAAAGAGTCCCTAAAGACTTGTAAATGCGATACTTTATATTCCAAATCCAATGCTAAGACCTATAAATTATTTGTAACATTACCCAACCAAGCTATATTTTATTCTATATGAATATGAAAGATGTAACACTCCCCTTTCACCACTACTAGGAGGACTCCCCTTGAGATTCTCTATCAAAGCAGGTCCATGGAGTGCTTTAATCTATGTTTCCCACCAGGATATGTCTCAAATCATCGTTTAGTTACCTCCAAGGAAAAGCACTAATAATAGTCCAACCGTGTACAACACATTTGAAAGGGAGAGTCTTTATCCTAAAAGGGATTTGATTTTCTAGCCAATGGGATCCCCCAAGCAATACTTAGAGGGAGATCACTATTATTCTTTTTGGAATTATTCAAACACCAATTTCTTGGGGCATCCTCTATTATATCTCCTACCCAAACATTTATTAAGCCTATTATACCTTCAATTGCTAACCATATATGTTTATAAAATTGACAAGACATTATTAAATGGTAATTTGTTTCCTCATTATTTTTATATAAGCAAAACTGACAAAAATATGAGGTGTTTCTTTTTGTAGTATGTCCCAAGTGAATACTTTGTTGTTTAGAAGGAGCCACTTTAAGATTCATGACTTTGAAGGGCACTGTAATTTCCATAACTTTTTCCACCACCAAACAAAATGAACCTCATTTCCATCTACTTCTAATGCATTGTAACACATCTTCTGAATATAATATCCAATTGGATTCAATGACCAAACTAGTTGATTTTATTCCTCCTTCAAACTTGCAAAGCTAAAACATATACCACCAACAAAATTGTCCCAATCATTTGCTTCCTCTTCCATAAGCCTAACCTCCCTCCAACTAAGCCATTATTGCTGCCAAACGGAGATTATACTTCAATTAGTTATCCGAGATGATGTATAATGACCTCTGCCTATTAAGGACAAAATCATCTAATGAGGTATCTCCACTTCCAATCGAGGGATCCAAACGAAGAGATAATGAAACATAAAGTTGGAGTTAATAAATTTAAAAACACATAATTAGAGAAATGTAAATATATGGAAAACAATTAAAAAACTAGTGATAAAAGAACCTAGATGGAACAAGTAAACAAAATAAATAAACAAACAAATAAAATATAGGTTTTGATCCAAACTTAAGATGGAATTGGTTTTGTTAAGTGTTCAACTCTTCATTGTAACAAAATCAATCAAACTTACAACTTATGTCATTTTGCACATAACTACAAAGCAATCCAAGTTGCCTAGTTGCATTGGGGTCGTGAGCTCCATACATTTATATTTCTGTACATTTAGTTACAACTAACAATAGGCATTATCGGCCCAAAAATACAATTATGTTTTATTACCAAAATCATGCTTTATTCTAACGAACCCCTTACCCACGATCAACCGAACTGTCCTTTTCAACTGCTCTACTCTTCTTCTATTGTGGTTCCTTCCATCGCAGCTGCTCTCGTCGCCGATCTTTCCATTGCGACTGCTTCTGTCGCAGCTTCTCTTCCATTGCAGACTCTTCTTGTGACTGCAATCTTTATCTTTCCAAACTTAATTCTGGTCGAATTTTGCTTAAATTTTCCTAGGGCCAACGTAATGCAAAAATGGATTGATGTTATGTAGAGTTACATGACTTAATAAATTAATTGTGGTGTGTGTTTGAACTCAATAAGTAAGGAATAGATAGAAACGACATAACCAAAATATATAGTAACACATTGTGAAACTAAAATATGGTCAAATGTGTGTGTATATATATATACTTTACTACAAAATAATGATCTACAACAATTGACAAGGATCAAGCAATGCCACATATCATTATAACTCTAATTATGTCTTTCCAATGTATACTGTTACTAGGCTACATGCAATAGTTTTCATGATGTAGCACAAAAGAAATAACAAACTTCCAGATATGGAGAGTAGATGTACATATTTATATCACCAGTACAAAATGAGAAATTTGTGACAACATGACCAAAAAAGTTAGTCACAACATTTTTTATAAGCTAAATATGACAAAATTTGAATAATTTTAAGTGACATAACTATAAATCACAAACACAAATTACTAATATAATCGATGGGATAAACATTTACAAATAGATAATAGTTATGTGAATACAAATTAGCAATATTTCTAACTTATAAATACTTTTACATTAATTATCATGGACAATGCAATACTCAAAATGAATACTATATGTTAGGAAAAGTAGCACCAAAATGACATGAGGGAGTTTCTAGTTATTAATATCATGAAAGTACTCATATATTGGAGATTGTAGAATATATATATATAGATATATATGGTTGCACATAATTAGGATAATGTGCAAGATAATTATATCATCACGAGATTGATCAATATAGTCAATCCAATACTAGCCTATTTGTTGTGTCTATTTACAGCATTTGTGAATGAAGAGCTGATTTTATAAGATTATGATGCTTCAATATACCTCCCACAACCCACTATGCATCTTCACATCTCTACTACATGATCACCAACTATACTTATGATTCATTTAATACTTGAGTTGATCCACCCAGCAGTTGGCATATTGTCGACTTCGACAGGTTCAACGTTGACTTCGACAAGTCCGAACATCGACAAGTTTCACATCTCTCCATGCATCGTCGACTCCGACATATCGACATGACTATGACATATTGTCTCTTTGTCTTCCAGTCATCTGTAACAGTTGAACTTTCAAACCATTCTATCTTCTTTGTAACTGAACGTAACGGTCAGTCACCCAAGCGTCTCAGCATCCTATATAAGCATGTACACTATTGTAAAATACAAGCAAGTAACAGAGCAACAATCGAATAACCGAGATTGGTTTGAATTCTTGCATTTTTCTGTGTGTCTACTTTTTGTCTATGTAGTGTATTTCCTACTTTGCTTATTTAGATATTGTTTTTCCATAACAATGCTCGATTCATTCAATCGAGCTGTTGTACCCCAACGTGCACTTGGGCACTTGGATCATGAGTGCCATGATGTATCCAACTTGCCTCACCTCTTTTACCATTTTCATGAACCCAGTGACCTCATAATGCCCACGAGGAAGTGAAAGATCCATAATATTACCCAAAAACACCTATGTTATCCCATTTTGTTTTTCTAATGATTTAATTGAGATTTACAATGAATATCTAAATGCATTTGAACACCATGACTAATATAAACATGTACGAGAACATTGCAAGCATATTCTTCATGAATGCAACCCCGCAAATGACAGTAATTCCATCCAATTAAATCAACTTACAACAGTAATTATGTTAAGCACATTCAGAGATAAATGCAACTCATTTTATACACAAGAGAGTAATTATATGAAAATATAACCAACTATCTGCAGACCAAGGATGTTCCACCCAGTTGTAGGATATGTCAAGCTATATCTTGCTTTAACAGGCCACCCCCGAGCTGGGACTATTAATCCACAAGATGGTACTGATTTCTTTGGCTACAACTAGTCCAATCCTCTAGTACTCCTTTCCCTTTATCCTTCACAACCTAAGGAATGGGGCTCCCTTCTCTAATTTGCCAATACCTCAGGATCCCTTTTCTGAACTAATAGTTCCTCGGGTTAGTTACCTCAAATCCCTTCTAGGCTCCAACACAAGCCAGCTAGGATCTCCTCGTACTAGGACTCTAGGGAATTCTTTTGTTCTCACTCTGGTTCTCAATGTATTGTACGATGATGGTGGTTCTGATCCAGGTAGTTAAGGCTTGACTGCAAATGATTGTGTCAATTGTGAAGGAATGAATGCAAAATGGACTAGTTCTCAATAATTACATGCATTTTGAGAACTAGGCAAGTGACATGCATGGGGTTGGACACCTTTTCCCCCTCTAATCATGGGCTTAGGATAGTTAACCCATTATTAAGGTTAATGAACTTTTAATGAAGAGGGGTTAATAAAACATAGGATAAAAGGAGTAAATAAAGGTAGTGACTTAAATGATAAGTCACTAGGGTCATCTCTCTTCTAATCCCCTCTTATTCTCCCTCTTGTGGAATGATAGTCCCCCTTGTCTTCTTTGTCCTTTAGTCTGCAGTAGTCATGGATTTTATATTAAAGAGTGAAAATGTACAAATTTACATAGTTTGGTTAGTCTGGACCATTCATATCCATTTCATCAAAATTTAAGTTTTTTACATACTGGGGTAAAAAAAGGGGTGTTACACCCCTCCCCCTTAATTTATGCATCGTCCTCGGTGCACATCACCACTATTTAACTATACATAATTTCAAAACAGTTGCGGGTATGCTTTGGCATCGTATCCTCCAGCTCCCACATTGCTTCTTCAGGGTTGTATTGTGTCCGCTGGACCTTTACCTACACGATGTCCCTGTTTTGGAGAAACGTGACTTTCTTGTCTAGGATACACACTAGTAGTACTAGTATATCTCCTTTCAGTTCCACCTTAATCAATGCCCAATCAATAATGTGGTTAGGATCAGACACATACTTTTTCAACAAAGATACATGAAATACATTATGCACTTTTATTCATGCAAGCAATGCAAGTTCATATGCAACATGCCCTATCCTAGTTATTATTTCAAACAACCCGCAATATCTGGGCACTAAGTTAGGACATATTCCAAGCTTCAAGGAACTTTTCTTTGGACTGAATTTTAGATACACGTGATCACCAACTTTGAATCCTCTTTCTATTCTTCATTTGTATGCATAATTTTTCTGTATGTCCTATGTTGGTTTTAAATTCTTCTAATCTTAACCATATGTTCTTCCATTTCCTTAAGCAATTCCGACCCAATAACCACTCTGTCTACTTGATTATCCCAACTGATTGGAGTATTACATTTTCTTTCATATTACGCTTCAAATGGGCTCATCTTTAAGGACACATGATATCCATTATTATAAGCAAACTCTACCAAATGCAAGTAATCTTCCCACTTTGATGGCTAATCGATCACATACATTCTAAGCATATATCCAATAACTTAATTTACCCTTTCAGTCCACACATATGTCTATGGATTAAAAGTTGTACTCATATTCATATTTGTCCCAAAACCTTTAAATAATCCTTTCTAAAAAGTTAAAGTAAATTTTGGATCCCTATATGAAACAATTGCCTTGGGTATTCCATTTAATCTTGCAATCTTCCTCATTAAATTTCTTCTATGTTACTTTCCTTATGAGTGGACTTAATTGGGATGAAGTATGGTCTTTGTTAACTTATCCACGACTACCATAACACTATCATATTGTTCAACTGTTCTAGGTAATTTGGTGATGGATTCTATTGTCACAACATCCCATTTCCATTATGAAATTGGAAATGGTTGAAATAATCCTGCTAGATGTCCATGTTCAACCTTTACTTTCTAACATTCCATGCATCGTGATATGTAATTAGTTATGTCCTTGTCCATTCCTGTCCATAAGTACTGACTTCTTATTATTGTAATAGTATTTTAATATCCCGAATGTCCTGCATATCTCACTTTATGTATTTCATCCATTACCAGCGTTCTTGATTTAGTAGAATTAGGAATGTAAATTTTATTATAATGCATAAGATTCCCATCATTCTCCAACCAGTAACCTTTAAATTTCTGCTGTAAATTTTACTGCTGCAGTCCTTCTTTCACCTGAATATAATGTTGATATGAAATAACAACTTCAAGAATTTTGATTTTTAAATATGATTTGCAGATGCTAATGGTTGTAACATACATTGTATGTGCTCTTCTAACGAGTGCATCTGCAACCTTATTCTCCTTTCCTTTAATATGTTTGATTTCAAAATCAAACTCACATAGAAATTCCAACCATTTTGTTTGTCTCGCATTTAAATCATGTTGCTCAAATATATATTTCAGACCACTGTGATTTGTTCTTAGTTCAAATTTTTTGTTGATGAGGTATTGTCTCCACATTTTTAAGGCATGCACTATAGTAGCCAACTCTAAATCATGTGTGGCATAATTTTTCTCATGTTCCTTCAACTTTTTGGATTTATAACAAACCATATACCCATCTTGCATGAGAACACCACCAATTCCTTCTTTACAAGCATTTGTACATACCACAAAATCTCATTTGGATCAACAATTTTGAGAATTTGTGCATTGGTAAGTAATTGCTTCAAATTTTAAAACTTTCTTCACATTTGGTTGTCCATTCAAATTTGACTCCCTTATTTTGCAAGGATGTAATTAGATGCGCTACTTTTGAGAATCTATTTACAAACCTTTTGTAATATGTAGATAGTCCGATAAATTATCTGACTTCTGTTGCATTCATGGGTGTATACCATCCCATGATAGCTTCAATCTTCCTTGGGTCTACTGCTACCCCTTCCTTAGGAATGATGTGTCCCAAGTACTGCATTTTTTTATAGAATAAGCATTTACTTAACTTGGAATGTAATTGATTCTCCCTTAATACCTGTAGAAATAATATCAAATGCTCCTCATGCTCCTCCACCAATTTGGAACAAATGAGAATCTCATCTAAAAATACAATGATAAATTTGTCCAAATATTGTTTAAATATGCCATTCATTAGGCACATAAAAGTAGCTAGTGTGTTTGATAGTCCAAGTGGCAATACCACAAACTCATAATGATGTGGGTATAGGCGTAGATCTAGACTGAAGGTTATCTACGGTTAAATTTAGGCCCTAAATTATTTTTATTACTTCTTAAAGCTCAAGATTCAGATCGAACTCAGTCTTAATTGACATACATTCAATCAATTGTAGATTTCAAAACCTATATTTCAGAAATATAGAAAACTGGAAGTTCTTATTTGTCACAGAAAATCGTGACTCTTCATGTTGCTGCGTTTTGTGCAAATGATTTCTGGTTTCCTGTCATGCCAGGTCAAAGGTCTCGTTATGCTCAGTTCTCTGATTTTCAATACTTGGCATACGATTTCCCAAACCACAAATCTGTGATTTCATCTTCACATTTGCCTGCGCAGCTATCACTATAAATATTGATATACCTTGCCTTTGTTGCGTCCAATGCTTCCAGCTTTAATCCATGGATAGCGAATAACAAGTTCTCGATTTGACTATTAGATACTCATCGATCTTAATCACTCCATTTGATCAACTTGATTGAATCAATGAAGGGGCAGTAGATTCTCTTAACTAAATCAAAGAATTAGTGAGTTTCTGGAAACCTTATTCAATCCTAAATTGATTTATACAGAATCAACTCTCAGAAGATAATTGGAAAGCTAATCACAACATTCACACCATCATGAATTTCTTTAGAGCCATGAATAAATTGGAATTCTCTGCATTCAATCTCTATACAGAAATTACAAAGGATTTCTCCATTCCTCTCTAAAATTTACTTCCTAAATCTCCCTCAATCTACACTCTCGACCCCTCTATCCTTCGATCTCTATCACATAGTTTATTTAAAACAGTGGAACCAGATCCACTACACAAGGCTCGGATCTCCATTTACAATATATTCTCCCTAAATATCTCGACTAAACTTAATTTAGACTATTACAATCAAATAAGGATTCTAATATCCTTTTATTGAATTTTGTCTTATATCAGAAATTCGAAAATGCCAGCAAATAGACCCAACTCTATTGCTTGTAGATATTTTTGTATTTTCTATAATTTTTCTAGTCCTCGGTTGCTCTTATGCCCTTGCATCAGACTCCCAAGGCCAAAATATTCATGGGCTCCTGTCCATGAGCTCCTCCACTGAACTGTTCATCTTCTGCAACATTGCTTCAGTCACCCAAGTGGCATCTCCAATTTGATGATCCTTCCATTTAACCAAATACTGGAAATATTCTTGTCCTCTAGTCTTTTTGTATACCTTCCTATCCAATATTCTTTCTGGATGCAATATTTCTTTAATAGGTAATTGTTTTACCCAGTCAACTTCCTGTTCTCCAGCATTTTATGTTTCAGTACTTGTATCCTCTCCTTGGTACTTGTATAAATAAGCAACATTGAATATTGGAGATATTCCAACATCAGGGCTAGTTCAATCTCGTAGGCATTTGCAGAGAACTTTCTTAGTATCTTGCAAGGTCCTATCTTCTTAAACTTCAGCTTATTGTACTCCCTTCTTGGAAATATTTCTCTCCTTAGGTATGCCAACACTAAGTATCCGACTTCAAAATTAACTTCTCTCCTCTTCAAATCTACTTTGTTCTTGTATTTGATACTATTTTCTTGTAAATTTTGTTTCACTTGTTCATGAACCACTTGAATTTCTGTGGCAAAGTCTTCTCCCTTTGCACTTCTGAACTCTGTTTCACCCAAATCCCTTAATTCACATACTCCTTTAGGATGCATTCCATAAATGATATGGAATGGACTTTGACCTGTACTTCTGCTAGGAGAATCATTGTAGGAAAACTCTACTTGTGCCAACACATGATCCCATTGCTTAGGGTGTTCTCCTACAAGGCTTCTTAGAATATTTCCTAAACTTATGTTTGTCCATCTGTCTGTGGGTGATATGCAGAACTGAAGCTAAGTTTAGTAACAAGCTTCTTCCACAGTGTTCTCTAGAAATGTCCAAGAAATCTGGTGTCTCTATCTGAAACAATACTTTTGGGTAGCCCATGCAAACGTACAATGTCCTTAAAAAACAAGTTAGCGACATGTGAAGCATCACTTGTTTTAAAATAAGGAATGACTTATTTTAAAACAAGGAATGACTGGGCCATTTTTGAAAATCTATCAACTACTACAAATATTGAATCATTGCTCTTTTGAGTTTTTGGCAAACCCAAAACAAAATCCATACTTATCATATCCCAAGATCTATTTGGAATAGGCAATGGTTTGTACAATTGTGTGTTTTGACTCTTTCCCTTTGCATATTGACAAATTTTACAATTCATTACATACTTCTCTACTTCAGCCCTCATCCTTGGCCAGAAATAGAAATGGGTTAGTTGTTCAAAGGTCTTGTCTACTCCAAAATGTCCAGCAAGTCCTCCACTATGCTTCTCCTTGATCAAATTGTCCCTCATGGAACAACTTGGTATACACAATTGGTGTTTTTTGAACAATAATCCAGCTTGTAAAGAATATTCCATCCACTTACTGTTGTCCATCAAAATAGGATTCTAACATGCTTCAAAAGCTTCTCTAAAATCTGCATCCTCTTTATATAATTCTTTAAGAAAATCAAAGCCTAAGACTTGAATTTGACTTTCTTGTGTCAACAGATTTTTCCTACACAAAGCATCTGCTACTTTGTTAGATTGACCACTAATATGATTCAATACAAAATTAAAACTTTGAAGATACTCTACCCATTTTGCATGTTTCTGATTTAGCTTTGGTTGTTGCATTATAAACTGCAGTGTATGATTGTCAGAATATAGTACAAACTCTTTAGCCATCAAGTAATGTCTCCACTTCTTCAATGCCTAAACATTTGCATAGAATTCCTTATCACAAGGGTAATATTTTCTTCTATTGTCATTCAATTTCTCACTAAAGTATGCCACAGGTCTATCATGTTGACTCAATACAGCACCTATAGCTTCTCCACTGGCATCGCATTTTACTTGAAATGGCTTGCTAAAGTCAGGCAAAACCAAGACTGGTTTCTCTGTGACCTTCTTCTTTAATAGCTGGAGATTTCTTTCAGCTTCCACAGTACACCTGAAAGGATATCTATCCTTTTTTATAGTATCAATAATAGGAGCATTTATCTTGCTAAAGTTCCGTATAAACTTCCTATAAAAACTAGCAAGGCCATGAAAACTTCGTACCTCGAACACATTCCTTGGTGTATACCATTCGGTGATTGCTTTAACCTTCTCTGGATCCATTTTTAATCCCTCATCAGAGACAACAAACCCTAAGTATACTAACTCTTTCTTCATGAAAGTACACGTCTTCATATTCACTAGCAATTTCTCCTGATGTAATTTCTGTAAGACATATTTCAAATGCCTTAAGTGTTCTTCTTTGGACTGACTATAAATTAATGTATCATCCAGATATACTATTACAAATTTCCCTATAAATTCTTTCAGTACTTCGTTCATCAGTCTCATAAAAGTAGTGGGAGCATTTGATAAGCCAAAAGGCATTACCAACCATTCATACAGTCCATCATTATTCTTGAAAGTAGTCTCCCATTCATCTACTTCCCTAATCCTTATTTGATGGTAGCCACTTTTCAAATCTAACTTAATGAAATACTTGCCTCCACTTAAACAATCCATCAAATCTTCAATTCTGGGCAAAGGAAATATGTACCTGATTGTTATCTTGTTTATAGCTCTTGAGTCCGTGCACATTCTCCACTCATAATCCTTCTTTGGACTCGAGACTATTGGTACTGCACAAGGACTTTAACTTTCTCTAACCAACCCCTTGTCTACCAATTCTTGCACTTGCTTTCTGATCTCTTCATTTTCTGTAGGAGTCATCCTGTAAGCCACCTTGTTTGGTAAACTTGCTCCTGGAATCAAGTATATATGATGGCTAATGCTTCTCACTAGAGGTAAGTCATCAGGAAAAGTATCTACAATGATATCTCTATAATCATTTAGCATGTCTTGAATTTCTAAAGGCAAATCAGAAATCATTTTGTTTGTAAGAATTACCTTTGGTTTGAAAATTACTGCAAAGTTCAATGTTCCTTCCTCAATTTGCTGCAGATGCTCTTTTCCACTCAACAATAATGCCTTTGGACCATGACTTGTTGAGGCTCCTTCATCTTTCATTGGAACCAATGTATGATTAATCCCATCTTTGTGAAACCTGTATGTATTTCTCTTACCATAATGTATGGCTCCTCTGTCATATTTCCAAGGTCTACCTAACAATATATGACACACATCCATAGGCATCACATCACACACAACTTTATCTGTGTATTTTGCCAACTGCATCTCCAACTCACATTGCTCACTAACTAGCAATTGGTGTCCCTTTTGAATCCAAGACACTTTATAAGGTGTAGGATGTCTTATCCTTTTCAGCTTCAATTTCTCCACTACCTCAGTGGATACCAGATTATCCGTGCTACCATTGTCTATGATCAACTAACAACCTTTCCCTTGAACTTTACATATTGTTATGAACAAATTTTCCTCTGAGTTGGCTCAATATCTTCCTTCTCTGGTTTGAGTAACACTTTGTTCATCAATAGTAATTCTCCTAACTCTGGTATGTTTTTTGTTTCTGGAATTTGATGTTCTTCTTCTTCAGCTGGAGCAACAACAACATTTTTCTGATTGGTACCACCATTTTCTGGACAGTCATAGGATTTATGTCCTACTTTGTTACATTTGAAACATCAGATTTCTCTTCCTCTACCTTGGCCTCCTTTTCCTCTAGACCAACTTCCTCTGCCTCTAGAATCACCATATGTAGGTGCCTGCTCTTTAGAGTTGCTACTAGCTCCATTTTTAGGTGCAGTAGATCCCCCTCTACCACCTTGACCTTCCTTTCCTTTGAAAGTTCCCCTACCTTTAGCAGATTGCTTCCTTAGAAGTTTCCCTTCAGCCTTTAGTGCCATCTGATAAGCTTCCTCAGCTTTCTTTGGAGACATCATACTCACTTCATCCTGAATCTCCATCTCGAGACCATTTATCTACCTATCCACCTTCTCTTGGGTGTCTTGAACATGTCCAGCCCTAATGCTAACTTTATAAAACTCCTCTGTGTACTCTCTGACTGTCAACAATCTCTGTCTGAGATTCTACATTTGTCTATATAATGAAAGTTGATAGTCACTTGGTAGAAATTTCTTTCTTAGTTTCACTACCAATCTTGTCCAATTTCTAATTGGTTGTTTACCCAACCTTCTCCTTTCTGTCTGCACTCCATCCCACCAAAGTGCTGCATGTCCCTTCAACTTTGTGACAACAAATTTGATATTTCTCTCTTCTGCCATTTCTTCATAGTAAAAAAACTTTTCCATCTCATTAATCCAGTCAATTAATTCTTCTGGATTAAGATTCCCTTTATAAACAGGAATTTCAGGCTTGGGTTTTGAAGAAGATCCAAACACATTTTTCTATAACCTCATCTCAGGAGTCAATACAACAGATTCTTCCTCATTTGTAGATTGAATCTCAAGTTCACTAACATCTCCTTCTGGATTGTTTCCTTGATTTCTCAACTCTATGGTGTCGAACCTTGCTGTTACTCTCTCCATGACTTCTTATACTTGGGCATTGGCTATGGGCCTTCCTCTTTGGCCACCACAACCTCCATGCATTCTAAAAGCCATGTTATATCTCTTTCCCCTGGTTATGAGATTCTGATTATTGACAATTTCTCGCTCTGATACCACAAATGATGTGGGTATAGGTGCAGATCTAGACTAAAGGTTATCTACGGTTAAATTCAGGCCCTCAATTCTTTTTATTATTTCTTCAAGCTCAAGATTCAGATCGAACTCAGTCTTAATTGACATACATTCAATCAATTGTAGATTTCAAAACCTATATTTCGGAAATATAGAAAACTGGAAGTTCTTACCTATCACAAAAAATCGTGACTCTGCCTGTTGCTGCGTTTTGTGCAAATGATTTTTGGTTACCTATCAGCCAGGTCAAAGGTCTCATTTTGTTCAGTTCTCTGATTTTCAATACTTGGCATACGATTTCCCAAACCATGGATCTGTGATTTCGTCTTCACATTCGCCTGCGCAGCTATCACTATAAATCGTTATATACCATGCCTTTGTTGCGTCCAATGCTTCCAGCTTCAATCCACAGATAGCAAATAGCAAGTTCTGGATCTGACTATTAGATACTCATCGATGTTGATCACTTTGTTTGATCAACTCGATTGAATCGATGAAGGGGCAGTATATTCTCTTAACTAAAACAAAGAATTAGTGAGTTTCTGGAAACCTAATTCAATCCTAAATTGATTTATACAAAATCAACTCTCAGAATATAATTGGAAAGCTAATCACAACATTCACGCCATCATGAATTTCTTTAGAGCCATGAATAAATTGGAATTCTCTGCATTCAATATCTATACAAAAATTACAAAGGATTCCTCCATTCCTCTCTAAAATTTACTTTCTAAATCTCCCTCAATCTACACTCTTGACCCCTCTATCCTTTGATCTCTATCACATAGTTTATTTAGAACAGTGGAATCAGATCCACTATACAAGGCTCGGATCTCCATATACAAGATATTCTCCCTAAATATCTCGACTAAACTTAATTTAGACTATTACAATCAAATAAGGATTCTAATATCCTTTTATTGAATTTTGTCTTATCTTAGAAATTCGAGAATGCCAGCAAATAGACCCAACTCTATTGCTTGTAGATATTTTTGTATTTTCTATAATTTTTCTAGTCCTCGGTTGCTCTTATGCCCCTGCATCACATAATGACCATATCGGGTCCTGAAGGTTATTTTGCTGATATATTCATCCTTTATTCTCACTTGATGATAACTTGCTCTCAAATCTATCTTGGAATAAATGCTTGTCCCTTATAGATGACCAAACAAGTCATTAATTTTGGGTAGATGATATTTGTTTTTCACTGTAACTTTATTTAATTGCCTGAAGTCAATACACAATCTAAAGGTTCTGTATTTCTTCTTTACAAAGAGTACCGATGCTCCCTAAGGAGATACACTTCATCATATGTACCCCTTCTTCAATAACTATTCAAGTTGCATTTGTAATTCTTTCAATTTGGGTGTACTCATTCTATATGGTATTTTGGAAATTGGGGCAACCCTAGTCACCAAGTTAATAGAGAAATCGATATCTCTTTTTGGTGGTATTCTCAATATTTCTTTAAACACATATGCATATTTCTGTGGCACTAGAAATTCTTCTAGGTTGGGTCCCTTATCCTTTTATGGTTCTTCCACATGACCTGCATACATCTTACACCCTTTTTTGAAACATCTTTTTAACTGCACAGTTGAAACCTGCCTTATAGAAATAGGATTCAGAATGCCTTTCACTATCTTATTCTTTCCTTATTCATCAAGACACGTGAGAGTCTTGTTATGGCAATATAACATGACACGGTGTGCATCCAATCAATCCATTCCAATAAGTGCATCATAAGAACCAGGCTGTATAATGTTCTAATCTAAAGATGTATGGAGTCCATTCATATCCATGGAACAAATTTTTACTATTTCATTATTTCTTCTTTTGGTTCCAGTAACCAACTGTACCGATCATGACTTATCATGTTTTCCTTTCTATAACTTAAATATTTCAACCAAATTGGGAGCAATATAACTATGACTTTCCCCTAAATCAATTAAAATGGCAATGGATTGATCATTAATCTTACCTTCAATCTCAATCATATTGGGTTTGTGTTATGCCTGCTTGTTATCCAAGGCTACATAAATTACGAGAATATCTCTAACCACATCCTCCATTGTGTATGCTTCTTGTATGTTATGTACAATTTTCATCTGGTCCCCTCTGTTAGGGCAATTTCTAAATGTATGATTCTCTTCACATCCCCAACATTTAAATGGTGTATTTGCTCCTTTCATCTGGTCCCCTCTATTAGGGAAATTTCTAAATGTATGATTCTCTTCACATCCCCAACATTTAAATGGTGTATTTGCTCATTTTCCTTGAGACTCTGCCATCTTTGGTTCATTTCAGATAGGATTTCTTTGCTGGAATGAACTCTATTGATTTCTAAAGAAGGGTGTTTTGAATCCTTTCTTCCTTTGATTTTACTTATCTCTTTGCTTATCCCTTCAAGATTTATGTATAGATTCACTTCCTCTATTTTGATCATATAGATGCTTAGCCTTTCGGATGGCCTCTTCAAGGGATTTGGGTTCATCATATTGTATTTTGTCTTTGTAAAAGGAAAGAAGTCCACTTAGAAACCTTTGGATTTTTACTTTTTTCTTCCTTAATAAACCCAACATACCTCAAGAACTCTAGGAATTTTCTTTCATACTCCTCCATGCTCATAACTCCCAACTTGATATCAAAGAACTCCTCCATGCTCATAACCCCGAACTTGATGTCAAAGAACTCCTCCATTTTCTTTTTATAATAATGTTCATATTAGTATTTATGCTGAAAAATAATTCCTAAACTATTTCCATGAAATTCTCTTCTCACATATATGCTTTAGTTCAACTAATTGATCCCATCACATGGATTCCTTCTCCTACAAGTTATAATTGACAATTCTAGCCTCCATATTTAAAGAATAATTATGCAAGAGTAGGAATTTTCTCACCACTAGAAACCAGTCTTCAACATATTCACTTTTCCTATTCTCACAATTAAAAAATGATGGCTTAATATTTATAATACCCCCTTGCAACACTTCTTCCACATGTCTTATTTTATGATATCCCCTTGGAGACATACATATACTACCGCTAGAATCCTCTATGGTATAAGATCTCCCGTTTGCATGATGTGGTGAGTAATGACGTCCATGACCTCTCGTAACACTCTTAGAGTGTCTAGTTTGTTCATGAGATATCTTCTTTGAACTAACCTTGTCTTCCTTCTCAGAGCATGAAACTGATCCAAACTGCAATTGCCTATGTAACAAGTTCAAGCTCTGCAAAGTTGAGTATTTAACTGATTTTGCTGCTCTTGAGCCCTCAACATTATCAACTTTACAAATCTGTACTTCCATCTTCAAAATTTTCATAGTTTCCATTAGCTCCATATATTCTATGTTAGCTCTATGTCCATTAGATATTGTTTCTTCATTGCCTACACTGATAATTTGCTCTCTGGATTCTTCTCTCAAAATGCCTAAAATTTCCATTCCTTCCATCTTTACTATACGATTTTATTTTGTGTGGCATTGAGTTGTAAACCTGTAACCTGTAGCAATTTGTTATACCAATATTGACAATGCGTTCAAATAATAAAAAACTATTAGACAAATATCTTCCAAAAATTCATAAAAAATTTATGCATAAGAATTTTTTTATGGAGAATCTTTTTTTTGACAACTTTTGTCAAACTACGATACAAGCCCCTTTTTTCTGTTATATTTCTAGGAAATTAGGAAATACTGATTCATATTCAACTTCATTGTCCCTAATCTCATACTGATACACTTTCCAATCACTAAACCCGTGTTCAATTTTGGTTTCACCACCTAAAGTTATATCTCTATGAAAACATAGTTTCTATCTAATTTTACCCTATTTATGATTCGGATCTTGGGGGCCGAGACCCGAAACGCTTGGATGCCGAGAGAGGAGGAGATTAAAGCTGCAAAATTGTTCACATTTGATGCATAGAGTAACATACATAGAGTAAATAGCCCACATGCAGGGGTGAGGCTCACTCAAACCATACTAAGAAAGACACTTAGAACCAGTAACCCAATAACGCAATAGAGTAAGAGAAGTGGAGGATGTCAAAAATCCTTGAATGCTTTATTGAAAAGGCATAGAACCTTTTTTATAACATTATTACAATGTGCCTTGAGGCAATACCATAGGTCAAAACCATGGGTTGTGAAATACCATGGATGAGAGAGGTGCAATGTGCCTTGAATCCATACCATGGAACAAAACCATGGGTTGTCAATTACCATGGATGAGAGAGGGTGGCCTCTCCATTTAATGATTTTATGATGACTAAGAGTGTGTGGCCTCTCATTAAATGCTTTTATGGCTCGTACATCCGAATTTAGACCATATTCCCCCTGAAATTCGGATCATTCTTCCCCCCTTAGAAAATCATGGTCCCCATCATTTCATACTAAAAAAAGACCCATGATTACAATGTGTCAATTGCCAATGAAGAGAAGGGTTTTCTGTGGTTAACCCATAACCATGGGTTTTGTGTGGTTGACCCATAACCATAACTGTGGGTTTTGTGTGGTTGACCCCTAACCATAATCATGGGTTTTATGTGGTTAACCCATAACCATGGGTTTTGTGTGGTTAACCCATAACCATGATTACAATAGGATTTCATAAAAGTAAAAAAACAAAATGGTCTTTGGTGAAGTTGATGTCTCGGTGCAAATCCATTCATATATTTTGATGCAAGTGATGAAATTGAATTCCATTGAAGACCCATTTGAGATATTGAAGATACCTTTCCATCCATATAATATACTCTCTCTGTGGTGTCCCAAGGAGTGAGAAAATGGTTTCCGAATCTCAAGGGACGTGCGCGCACTGGTTTTCCAAACACTTGTTGCTTCAATCGATGATATCTCTCAAACCAGAGATCCAAATGAAAAACCGTGAAATACCCATTTTAGCTAACGGAAATATATTTCCAATGAACTATGGTAGAGCCTCTGATATGTTTTGTGGAGTCCATGGTACTTGTTTTAAGTTGTGGTACGTGAGGTCGCACTATGTACAAACATAGGTTGCTTCAAGCAAGCATATCTCACAAACCAAGAAGATAAACGAGAAATCAAAAAATACCCATTTTAGATGACGGAAATATATTTCCAATGAGCTATGGAAGAGCCTTTGAAACTCTTTTTGCAAGTTGCGGTATCAGTTTCAAATTTGTAAAGACATGTTGATCTTCAGTTCGTATATTGCCAAGGGTTTGTAGAGAAAAATTGGATGTTGTAGAGATCATGGAAGTTCCTCTTGAAACTTAGATATCTTGTATTGCCTGAGGACCAACTGTGATGCTAACAGTGTATGGCCCAGCAATAGACTCCGAGTGTGCCAAAAGGAGGATGGAAATCTTTGTAGATCTTTGAACCCGAACTATGCTCAAACCCTCATTCCCATGGAGAGCGTACCTGCTCTGATACCACTAATCCGGATCTTGGGGGATGAGACCTGGAAGGCTTGGATGCCGAGAGAGGAGAAGATTAAAACTGCAAAATTGTTAACATTTGATGCATAGAGTAACATACATAGAGTAAATAGCCCACATGGAGGGGTGAGGCTCAAAGAGAGTTCTTTGAGCCTCACCTCTCAAACCATACTAAGAAAAACAATCAATACCATGGGTCAAAACCATGGGTTGTGAAATACCATGGATGAGAGAGGTGCAATGTGCCTTGAAGCCATACCATGGAACAAAACCATGGGTTGTCAATTACCATGGATGAGAGAGGGTGGCCTCTCCGTTTAATGCTTTTATGATGACTAAGAGTGTGTGACCTCTCATTAAATGCTTTTATGACTCGTACATCCAAATTTAGACCATATTCCCCCCGAAATTCGGATCAATTTCTATAGCTGCACTTATTATGAAGGGCCACTTTGTGGGATCTATAGAAGAAAATCGGTAAAGAACTGGGAAATTTTTATATCGGGCACTGATATCCCATATAACAATGATTACTTGAACCTTACCATTGTTCAAATATAATGCTTATATAAAAACTTCTAAAATTCTAGAATCGCCAATTTTTAATTTTTGCAATGCTTCCAGATTTAGAATTTTACTGAAAATTGCTATCTTTCGAACTAAGCATTTTTGGAAAATTCACCTTTAGGCAAATTTGTTCAACTCAATGAGTAGTTAACATGTGCAAATCAGAAATTTTTAAGGTTATGAATTCTTGGGCCACTTTTTCCTCCTGATAGTTTTCAAAAATCGGCCTTTCCCGCACCCAAATAGTGGATCTTGTCCTTCTTCTATCTCTTGGATTCATGGATTTTTTAATTTGACTTTAGGGCTCTATAGTTATATGGGTGCCTCGGTCATGACTGCACCATAACAATTTGGGCGTAAAATGATCCCCCGTCCATCCTCAGGCTACACATCTTCAAAACCCATTAAACTGAAATTTATGCAAAAACTAAGCAGAATGGGTCCCTATCTCTTACTGATGATCATGTATCCTCAGTTAATAGCATGGATATGGTGCAACTCTCATCAATTTTTTATTTAATGTGATCTTGTTATGATGAAAACAAGATTTTGGGTCTAGACATTTTTTAACATTTTGAATTTCTACTGATGTGGCGTGATACTGACGTGGAAAGGTGTTGACATGGCATTACGACTATCCCTTGAGGTGTCATATAGTCCCATGTGTCACCCTATGATGTATCCATGTCACCCTCCCTTCCAATAGGTGATCATATCACCTTTTCCTGGAGTGGGAATATGTTGACAGTATTCCTTTACCGAAAGCGATGAAAGCTAGTGAGGAATAACGATTTTCAAGAAATGTTTTTGGATTCGTTATCAATGAGAAGCCAACACATGTATAATCAATTTATTCCCAATGGTTCATTCCTCTATCATCAACCGGTGTGCATGTTGTTGATGTGTTATTGGAATCGTCGATCAAAATGCCTTTACATGTGCGGAGACCCCTGTGCTAACGGTCACAATCTCATTTCCTTGTGGACCCAAGTTAGATCTTAGTCGTTTGGTAGTGAAATACATTTATTATACCCTATGCACTTTCCTTTTTCGCTAACAGTTAGATTTGGACCTATCTAACCTATTCTATTAATCTGGACCATAGGTGGGTTGGAGCCTTAAGAGTGTGGTTTCAGAGGGATTGATAGTGGTTTTTAAAAATGGGTTTGTGCCTTTGAAAACACCAGGGAAAACTACTCACCTTTGGTAGTTTTGGTTTTAGACCCTTGCCATGTGATATTCCATGATTACCTTGAGCCTCTAAAATCATTCTCATATGTTGATCTCTGAGGATGATCAATAGTCGGATCAGACTTGGTCTATATTCTTTTCGTTGGAACCTACTAGCTATTTGACCATGCCACTTAGGATCATGACCTCTCCCCATGCTTACTTTTATCCATTGATTCCCAGGTGGCTAGTCCACGTCATTCCTGCCCATGTTGAAATTATGGGTCTCGCATCAAATTTTTCCATTTTTTGAAATTTTCTTGTAGTGGGGATTTCTCCCCTACTACATGCAAAAGCACCTACCATAGATCAGCCATATCATAGGGTAGAGTTCATGGTGGAAGGGATTTCTCAACCTCGACTTGCAATAATAAGTAATACCAATAACAACAATATTTTTTTTATGATTTTTTTATATATTTTATCTAACTAATGAAAAACAATAACAAGCATACCTTTTAGTAACATGGGCTACTGCAGTCATGTGAGTAAATGGTCCATTGACTCCATGGTTTGGTTCTCCAGTCATCTCCACTAATGGTTTTCAAAAGGGGGAATGGATCCAAGTGGGTATGGAGGAAGCTCAACATACAATGTGGGAATGATATGGAAAAAATACGAGAACAATGGTGAAAGTTAAAAAGTGTAGGAATGTTTGTGGGGAGACCTTCACAATGTATTTATAGGACAATCCAAGGTTTTTTGACCCATGGTATTTTATTGTGCATGGTATTTGTCCATGGTTTTTGACCCATTCTCATTTTAGGGTTTTTTGGTCCTTTTTGGAGAGAGTGTGGATAAGCTACAATAAATGCTCAACTTCCTTGTATTTATGGGGAAAGGAATAATAATGTTTTGGACAATTTTTGGTGGAATTTTAGGTGTGAAGGTCAAAATGGAGGGAATAATGATGGGATTATGAGGTATAATTATGGTTCGGGCCATCGAGAGTTAGGTGAACAATTTTTGGTGTTACTAGATTGTTCCTTGATGTGTGAGGTCAGGAACTCATTGTATGGCCGATAGACATCATAGGATTAAGGGAGAAATGGTGACAATGATGGAGAGACTGGAGAGGACCACAGAGGAATAGAGTCTCCTCATTTGAACTGCAGTGGCTTTTGGTTTGTATTTCTTCTAAAAAATGGATGAGGTACATATAATCTCAGACATGTATATGGACGAGGCCGACATACCCATGCTTGTAATGATGTCTCAATATAAAAATGGGGATCAAGGCTCAAACAATGGGAGTCAATCAATACATATATACAACTGGTAGTACATATTGGTGGCCTCAATGGGAGGATGAATACATAGACTGATCTGAAGAACTGGTACATAGGAACAATGCCATTCTCATGGAATGCAATATCATAACAACTAAGCAGTATGACCATCATCGACACGAAGGGAAGTGGTGGAAGGTTGAAGGGTTGGGGATTCGAGTTTCTTCCAAACAAAGGTTGACATAACACATGTGGATTCTCTGTCATCGATGAATGACCAAATTCCAAATAGTGACTGGAACCTGGAAGGCTACAGATGACGGCATCCATGGTTCTCTTTGATCCACGTCGAAAGTGATCAACCCAGAATCAGAGGGATCGATGACACCTATTACGGATAGCAAAGCTTTGTGTTGTGAAGGACAAGTTTTGAGGACTTCCAGAGCGGACATGACTGAGGGAGTTTAGGCCAAGTCGTCGACTATACTATAGTTGAGCACAACTCTATAGTGGGGTTGTTTGCGATGCAAAGGGAACCGAGGGACTTTGGAAGTCCCATCCATGGTGGATCTTGACAAACGTAAATACATATCAAGAGCGGTGGAGGTAGATGTCGTGGAGGGGTTAACAGTTTCCGTGGTGGAACCATACTAATTTCGTTGAGTCTATAGGTTGACATCAGACGATAACGTCATAAGGTGATGGACACCATGATCAATGGGTGGACCCGCAGAAGTGGGTACGGGGGTTTGTGGTACCAAGAGCTGGGTTTCAACCATTCCTTGATTTGGTAAGGGGTTCTGCAACACCATAGGAGGAGGACCCGATGGTGCTGGGTTTGGCTGAGCCGGAGCAGCCGCATTGGGGTCACGTTGATTATTAGTTTGTAGTAAATGGCAGAACCAATTCATATGGGGACACTGATGTGTATAATGGTCGTAAGTGTTACAAATAATGCACAGATGGTTAGTCTACAATTGAGGTTTCTTCCCGGGTCGGGGTGGATGCTAGGGATTTTGTGTCACGGGGTTTGCTCCGTTGTTGTTTAGAGGGTTGGGTTGTTGGCCACCTCCTTGAGGTTGGTTGTTTCCCTGATTCCTACCTCTTTGTGGTCATCCATTCCCTTGTTGGTTATTGGGGGCAGGTTGATTAGGGAGGTTATGCTGAGTGTAGAGCTGTCCTTGAGGAACAGGAGGAGTCGGGTTTGGAGCAGGTGTATGTTGCACAAGTGGTGGGTAATAGGAAGGAGTAGATGGGGGGCTACAGATCCTACCGTCTGACCATTACACATAGGTGCTAAGCAATTCGGTCTGTGAATGTGAGGAACTGGTGCAAGAGATGCATAGGAAGGTGTGGCTTTGGACTGAGTCATTATGCGTGAAAAATCAAGGGCGTAACCAGGTTGGGAAACACTATGGGTGTTACCAGAATGAGGTGTCATCGAGGGAGAAGTCATGTATAGGTGAGGATGATAGGTACTAGAGCCAATGACTCCATCACCAGCATGGGATGCCACCAACGTATCTCGACGTGAGGATCCATCATGGGGAGCATCTGGTATGATGGTATAAAGATACCCTAATTGGGCATAGATGAGATCAAACTATTGTGCCTTGAGGATGGCTTCCTCCTCAGTTTTTGGGTGCTCAGATGCAACGTCCTTGGAGATGGGGGGAGTAAGGTTTTGAGAAACCAATCCAAGAAAATACTATCATCTACTTGGAACTTACACAAGCTACGACGACGATGCCACTCATGGATATGATCAGAGATATGGGTAGCTGTGTTTTGTCTACAGGATAATAGGATTTCCACACCCTCATCATAACGAACGGGTAACTAGAAGTACTGGGAAAAGATTGATGCTAACTAGCAAAACTCTGGGTTAGTGGCATGAGGCAGTTTGATATACCATTTGACTGCAACACTTGTGAGTGTGGGCTGGAATAACCGCAATTGGATAGAATAATACACTATTATGTTAGATGAACACCATAAGTGGAATGACATAATGTGGTTTTGGGGGTCTTCTCCCACCTTTCCCTCAAACTTAGGGATGTCTGAAGGGAGCTTGGTAGGAATGGGAGGCCATAATGGGTTATGACGGATGGGGTCATTCATCAACCGTTCCAAATCAGGCAGGTTGAGAGTAGCCATGAATGGTAGACTAGGATCGAGACTGGATCGAGAAGAGCCAACATTGGTGTCGACGCCAACAGGAATGTAGTTCCCGTGGGTTAGAAACACGGTGTTACATCCATCATTTTGATTTGCTATGCATTATATATTTCCCTATTGTGATTATTACAATTATATATATATATATATATATATATATATATATATATATATGCTTCCCACAGGGTTAGAGAAATTGGTAATGAGAAATTGAGATGAGAAGTTGTAAATGGGAGGTCACGAGTTAAAATCCCCCATGGGTACTCACTTACAAAAAAAAAACCTATTATATGCTTATAACTATAACTCACACATAAACTGTGTGTGTGTGTGTGTTTACATTAATAAATAAAAAGCACACGCACACACATATTGTATGCTTCCCACGGGGTTAGAGCAATTAGTAATGAGTAATTCAGATGAGAAGTTGTAAATGGAAGGTCACAAGTTTAAATCCCTTGTGGTTACTTACTTACAAAAAAAAATTCATATTATATGCTTATAACTATAACTCACACATACATTGTGTGTGTGTATTTATATTAATAAATAAAAAGTACATAATAAACCTACAAAAATACATATAATAGTACAACAACAATAAACATATAAAAAAATCCCAATGAAATGAAATAAAACAACAACAAAAACACGCAAATAAGATTCATTTGCCTTCCATGTGATTTATTAGTGAACTAGCTAGTGGGTGTGGCCATGAAAACCTTGTTGATTGTACAACATGAGGAGTCATTCTACAGACTTGTGAGTAATATCAAGTCAGAATTGTGAGTCATATCAAGTCCTATGTATCCTCATATGATTGAGGTGGTGATGTTGTTTTGTAAAGCTTGCGAGTAATATCAAGCTGAGTCTTGTAAGTAATATCAAGACTAGACTTGTGAGTAATATCAAGTCAAGTTTTCTCATAGAAGGTATCCTATGAGAATGGATCTCCAATTGTGGAGATGATCTTGTGTTGTATCAAGATTGAACTCTTGTGTGTTATCAAGATTGTGGACCTCCATTTGTTGAGGTGGTTATACAATGTGATATATTTCTAGTCATGGTCACTAAGTGTTATAAGTCTCCTTTAGGGCTTAGCTACCCCTAGAGTGAATTACTTTAGCACATGACTATATGGCCCGAGGTAATATATATGATCATGAATATCTATAGAATAATTCTTCTGAGTATGATATGATAAGATATATAAATAATATACATATGGACCAGGCATTAATTAATTAATGATAATGAGATAAAGCATACATAAAGAGAATTCAAATTAAACATGCAAATATCTGAGTGAACTCAAGTTATAATGCTTCAGTTTAATATGAATGCCTCAATCAATTCCGTGATCAAAGAATCAATTGAACTATTAATTAATGTAATTAGTTAAGTAAAGAAAAGCTCAATGTTCACCAATCAACATGCATCAGTTAACTAAATAGATCCATGCAAAAGTTAATGATAGAATTTGTGCATGGATGACACTAAGAGTCAAGCACTGATGACACTTAAGTTAGCATGTTAACTTAGTGATCAACAATCAATCAAAGTTTGAGTTTAGTTCAGTTAGTTCACAATCAGTTTAGTTAGTTCACTTTCAATTCAAGTTAGTTAACATTCAAATTAATTAGTTCACTTTCAGTTCAAGTTAGATAACATTCAGTTCAAGTCAGTTCACTTTCAGTTCAAGTCAGTTCACTTTCAGTTCAAGTCACTTAGCGTTCAGTTCAAGTCAGTTAACATTCAGTTCAAATCAGTGAACATTCAGTTCAAGTTAGTGGGCATTTAGCTAAAAGCTAATTATGGAAGGAGGGTGCTAATGTTTGCATGGAGGGAGTTCTAGTTAGATCCTTCTTGTGAAATGCCCTATGTGGTGCTCTTAGTGTGTTTACTGAGCCTCTTATGTGCTACCTTTTGCATGCTAGGATTTTTGGCTTGTTATTAACATGCTAGGCATATGGAAAGTTTAATACAATTGTATACAATTGTTTTTGTAGGGTTGCATTGGATCTCTCTTTTCTACTGCTGTGGTGATATATCTTATCAAGAAATCTACTTATGTGCTGTAAACCATTCTCTGCAAATCTATCCATCATACTCAAATAATTGTTGGGTTTTTTATCCTCTGTGTTTGGAGGGTTTTCCTAGGGTATATCTTGTCTCTCATGGTTGATTGATTTATATGGTTGATTTATGGAGCTGATTTATATGGATGATTTATGGAGCTGATTTATGTGGCTGATATATTTATGAGGTTTATATGTAGCTGATATATTTTTGTGGCTGATATATTTATGAGATTCAAATGTGGCTGATATATTCATATGGGGCTGATTTATGGGATACATATGTGTTGAAAATGATTGATAAAAGTTTTAAAGTTCAAGCTTCTTCAATTTTGCTCAAAACATCAACATGGTATTAGAGCATAGCGCATGGAAGAGCTTAGTTTTGTGCAACAACCTAAGCCTACATATATCTTGAGGAGTTGAGCAAAATATTGCAGCCATGACATCAAGCTCCATTTGACTGGAAGACCACCTTGAAGGTACTTCCAACTTCAACACATGGAAGGCATGGGTGTTGAATATTATTGAAGAGCATAACCTTGATGATTATGTATCCAAAGTGGTAGAGGATCCCACCACCAATGAAGAGAGAATCAACTTCAAGAATAATCAAGCAAAGGCCAAGCATATCATCTTTGATTTGGTTAAGGACAATTTCATGTCCATGATCATTCTATTGAAGACTGCAAGGGAGTGTTTTGATACACTCACCAATATATTTAAGAAGGCCTCGAGTCAAGAAGAGGGGCACATCCAAAGCAAGGTTGTGTACACTAAAGAGGAGAATCTTGTCCTCATGGCAAGAAAGAAGAAAGGGATAAATCCTTTCACTACAAAGAAGCTCTTCCATTCAAGTGAATAAAGAAGGACTCTGGTTTTCTTCGCAAGGGTGCAGAGATCAAGAGGGAGCCCACACAAATCAATAAAGATAAGTACTTTATATCTTGATTGTTATATGCTGTTATAAATCAGATATAAAGGGTTTTGAATATGTTTCATGACTATCATATAGATATATGTATTCTTGGACTTTGGAATTGTGTTGAGCATATACATTATTGTTTATCTTTTATTAGCATATTGTCGATCTCATGAGTCCATATTATACGATATGATATATGACTGATATAAGACTTATGTAGGACTAATATAGGACTGATATAAGGCATCATAATTTGTTTCATGAGATATGAGATAAAGTATTGCATGCTTTCTTCATGAACTGCGAATATATGACTGCATGATTGGTCATAATATATCAGATAGAGGGATTCATTCTTGCTTCATGAGATATGGATATGGGGATGAATATTACCTTCATAAAATATGATTTTTTTAAGTGATATAGGATTGATATAGAATTGCAAAACATCACATAAGATATGAATGGGGTTATGTCAAAACATTGATTTAGTCTATGTACATAACTGTGTGAACCATTTCCAATATGGTTCACATAAGATATAGGATTGATATAGAATTGCAAAACATCACATAAGATATGAATGGGGTTATGTCAAAACATTGATTTAGTCTATGTACATAACTGTGTGAACCATTTCCAATATGTTGAATGTTTTCATGTGATTACATTTATTCATAATGAAAAGTTATTAATCATTTGAATAATTTTTCTTCTAGGGAAAAAAATATGCCCTTGCCTACAAGAAGATCATGACATGGAGTCATTCATATGGCATATCTTAAAAGAGAGCAGATCGGGAGGTTCCTATGTTTCTTAGGAAGAAGACAAAATATAATCCCTAATTCTATTATGATAAATGTATATAAAGACTCTTGAAGGTAATGTATTTATCTTAATTATATTCATATATGTGTTAGATATAGAGGAGTATGAGTCTTTGTGACAGAGGACTCAAATTTATGTTTCTCACATCCTAGATGTTGAGAGGGAGAAGCTAGATTTACTAGATCCTGGAAAAACCAGTGGAATTGGTTAAATTAACCTCCTGATATGTAGAAAACATGTATGGCACTCATATTCAAAATTAATATATATGTAAGGATATTGGATGATTCTTAAGTTTAGAGGTGTAATAGTCATTATATAACATTTTCTTCGGTTGAGAAAATGTTTAGTAGAGTTCCTGAAAGGATTCACGAACATGGATTATAAATCCCTGATCACACACATAAACATAAATATGATTCTTGTTCAGATTTGTAGGATCTCATAGATGTTAGATATATCTATACATGTCCCATGACTATTTTTATTCTTTTCAGTCAGTACATAGACATGTACAACAAAGCATGTGTTGCAGCACCTACTTGGTACAAGAGTATGTGGATTTTGACATGTGTCAGTTAGTGAAATTAAATTTCATAGATATATGGATTCTAACTACTACAGTGATGGAGAAATATCACATCAAAAATGTTGCTTAGATAGATCATATTGTAAAGCAATAAAACTTTACAAATTTCCTAGCTAGTTATATCTGAGACATGGTGCAGAAAGGAGTTGTGTAACTCTTGTACATATCCCACGGATGAGCAGAAATGCTAACATATTTATTAAGCCTTTGTCCATAACAAACTTGGTATAGTATAAAAATACTCTTCTAGTTGATGAGGGAGTATTGCTGTATCTTTACAGGAAATAGTAGTAAAAAGTCCCCAAACTAGTTAGTCATGATGCATGACTTAGGCAGCTAAGGGTTGTGACATCTTGTGGAGAAAATCCACTTGAGCACAGACTATTGGATACTCAAGAAGAGTTATAGTCTGAACTATCAAAGAACAATTAAACATATTAGAGAGGTTAGATAACCATGTAGTTTGTTATATGGGGCACTGTGATATGAAATCACTATGAAATAGATCGTGTCTTGAAGAACATCACAAAGAATGACAAACTAACTAAGAACTTCTTCAGATGGTAGAAGATTCTTGAAGTCAACAAATGTTGAAAATTGAAAGAAAATAAAATATTTTCTTTCTACATGATAATTAGACATTTAATGTGTTGTTTATGATGGATATCAAAATCCATGGTTTCTAGTCTAGAGAATCTGTATTCTGTACTGTATCTAGATGATGCTACTTTAAATAAGTAGTTGGTTGGTCTCTTAAAGTACATAGCAGACCTGTTGTATTTTTATGGATGTGGATAAGCTTATGTTTGAGTACCTTTAAGGTACATTAGAATAGATTCTTTATTGTATTTGATACATGGCATATCTATTGTGCTATCCAACTATTATTTTAGCATGAGAAAAGCAATGTGAATTGCGGTTAGTACTACAAAAGTTGTGTATTGTGACTAGTACTATAGAAGCAAGGTTTATGTTAGAGAGTACTACAGAAGCAAAAGGTGTTTTGCAGATAGTACTACCTATTGAGGAGTCGTGTATCTTGGGATGCTACCAACTAGGTTGAAAGACTCGATGCTACATTTATTAGGTGTTAATAGTTAAGCTTTATGGAAAAAAAACTATGTGTTATGATATAACACATAGTTTACTTCATCGAAGTCATGGTCATGTAAAGTAAAATTTAAGTAAATATCTATTGATGAGAATATTGCAAATATGTGGACAAGTCATTGTTAGTGATGAAGTTGAGATACTTCTGAGGTAAGCTTCGTATGGAAAGGAATTCCTGGTAAAGCAGAGAATGTCTCCCTCGCTGAGAGAGAGTGTTGATTATAAGACATCAAGAGTCATTCTCTAGACTTGTGAGTGAAAGCAAGTTGGACTTGTGAGTTATATCAAGTCCTAAGTATCCTCATATGATTAAGGTGGTGATGTTGTATTGTAAAGCTTGTGAGTAATATCAAGCTGAGTCTTGTGAGTATACCAAGACTAGAATTGTGAGTAATATCAAGTCAAGTATTCTAATAGAAGGTACCCTATCTGAATGGATCCCCAATTGTGGAGATGATCTTGTGTTGTATCAAGACTGTGGACCTCCATTTGTTTAGGTGGTTATACTATGTGATATATTGCTAGTCATGGTCACTAAGTGCTATAAGTCTCCTTTAAGGCTTAACTACCCCTAGAGTGAATTACTTTAGCATATGACTATATGGCTCGAAGTAATATATATGATCATAAGTATGTATGGAATAATTCTTATAAGTATGATATTATAAGATGGATAAATAATACACATATGGACCATACATTAATTAATTAATGATAATGAGATCAAGCATAGAGAAAGAGAATTTGAATCGCCCATGCAAATATTTGAGTGAACTCAAGTTATAAAGCTTCAATTAAATATGAA
The DNA here is from genome assembly GCA_001517045.1 of Pseudotsuga menziesii. NCBI lineage: Eukaryota > Viridiplantae > Streptophyta > Pinopsida > Pinales > Pinaceae > Pseudotsuga > Pseudotsuga menziesii. Next base: position 570,052 of record LPNX010269891.1, on the reverse strand, counting down.
TGCCTCAATCAGTGCCTCAGCCAAAGCATCATTTGAACTATTAATTAATATAATCAATTAAGTAAAGAAGAGCTCAATTATGTTCATCAATAAGCATGCATCAATTAACTAAAGAGATCCATGAAAAAGTTAATAATAGAAATTGTGCATGGATGACACTAAGAGTGGAGCACTGATGACACTTAAGTTAGCATGCTAACTAAGTGATCAACAATCAGTCAAAGTTTGATTTCATTCCAGTTAGTTCACAATCAGTTTAGTAAGTTCACTTTCAATTCAAGTTAGTTAACATTTAATTCAATTAGTTCGCTTTCAATTCAAGTCAGTTAACATTCAGTTCAAGTTAGTTCGCTTTCAGTTAAGTTAGTTAACATTCAGTTCAAGTCAGTTAACATTCAGTTTAGTCAGTTAAATTTTAGTTCAAGTCAGTTAACATTCAGTTCAAATCAATGAACATTCAGTTCAAGTCAGTGAACATTCAATTCAAGTCAGTGGACATTCAGTTAAAAGCTAATTATGGAAGGAGGGTGCTAATTTTTGCATGTAGGGAGTTCTAGTTAGCTCCTTCTTGTGAAATGCACTATGTGGTGCTCTTAGTGTGTTTACTAAGTCTCCTATGCGCTACTTTCTGCATGATAGGATTTTTGGCTTGTTATTAATATGTTAGGCATATGGAAAGTTCAATACAGTTTCATACGCTTGTTTTTGCAGGGTTACATTGGATATCTCTTCTCTACTGTTGATGTATTTGTAACTTCAGAATTGATTCACTTGTATATATTGTATTTCATTGGTCCCCGATGGTCCTATCAGGAGAACCACTTGTATTTCTTTATACCTCGATGTTCCTATCGAGAGAATTACTAAAAGTCATGAGGAAGTCCCCTCCGTTGTAAGTCGAGTTATTAGTACCCTAGTTGTGGTTACTCGAGCCTACATAACTGAGTCAAATATTAAGTGAATGAAAGAGTATAAATAGAGAGTGATCCTATCTATTTATCACACATACACTCATCAACTGGGGTGCATGAGTGAGAGAGCAAGTGATGGCACAAGTGAGAGAGATCAGCTGTCGGAGATCATCTTTATTTTTTCGGGTTTTACTTTTGATAATGGTGCTCATTCTATCTCTGAGTAAGTTTCATGGTTTTCTCCTTTATGGTTTCCCCGAGGAAAATTATTTGTGTCTCTTGTCTCTTGTGATTATTGCTGTGCATGTTATTCTCTCAGATAAGATCATAAGATCATATTGCTTAAATGATAAAAATCTAACATCTACTATTGTGGTGATATCTCTTATCAAGCAATCTGCTTATGCGTTGTAAACAATTATCTGCAAATCTATCTATCATACTCAAATAATTGCTGGGTTTTTCATCCTTCGTGTTTGGAGGGTTTTCCTACGGTAAATCTTGTTTTTCATGGTTAAATGACTTATATGGTTGACTTATGGAGCTGATTTATATGGCTGATTTATGGAGTTGTTTTATGTGGCTGATATATTTATGATATTTATATGTGGCTGATATATTTATGTGGCTAATATATTTATGAGATACGCATTTGGATGATATATTCATATGTGGCTGATTTATGGGATACATATGTGCGGTTAAAATTGATTGATAAAAGTTTTGAAGTTCAAGCTTCTTAGATTTTTCTCAAAACATCAAGAAACCTGACCTAACAATGTGTGTGAATTAATATTGGTGGTTTGATATAATTTGATCAAAATTGAATGTAGAGAAAAATTCCAAGCAAACCCATTTTGCTTGCATGTCATTGTTCATGAACTAGTGGGCATGACCAGGAAACCCAAACTTGGCAGTGGTTATGAATTATCATTGGTGGTTTGATCAAATTCACTCAAAATTAAATGCATAGAACCATTCATTTTCTTTGACTTAAGCACTTAGTACTATGTCTACAATGGAAGTGAATGCATGCAGGGTTCAAATGTATTACAATACCTATACTACGTCAATATCACGCCCAAAAAAAATAAGTTGGAAAAAATCTTACAACTATATAACACATAGATAAGTGCTTTATATGGTCAAGCGAGGGGTTCTTGCAAGCATCTTTCATAGAAAATCCCCCTTAATCCTTAATTTTTTTTTAAGTTGAATTTTCTCTCTCTAACCAGAACTGAAAACATATCCAAGGTTTTATTGCCTTGTTGCATTAATACAATGGGATGTGATAATACTCTACTCGGCATAATATGATTAATACGAGTAATATTTGTTTACAAAAGTTATGATAATAGACCAAACATATCAAATTTTATATTGTAGAAATTAAGAGGAAGGATAGATGATAACTTTATAGTTTACCTCGAGGATCATTCCAGAATAAAATATGAAGGCAGTTGTCATTATTCACATCCCTTCACATGGTCAAAATAGTGTCCATGCACAAAAAACAAGAGGAGGACATGTCGTGGACCTAATATTGGACCTATTAAATCATTTTCCAAGTATACTAAAGCTAACATTGGACTTAATTGCTTATTGGATAGGGAGAAATATATAGGAGGTTTAAAGAGGAAGACTACCCTTATCTGATTCCTTAAAGTGATCAATCAAACAATTTTTTTTATGATAATGTCTTTACCAACATGAAGAGATATTAACCTTTCTGGAAAAGTTGGAGCGATGGAGCGCTGGAAACCCTGCTATCGTTGGAAACCCTTATGTTGTTTTTATTCCCAGTTCTTGCGGCTGGTCTTCCGGCTCTTTGACTGTCTGCTCAGGTTGTAGTGCTTCTTTCTTTGCATGGGTAGCAGTGAAAACCCTAATGTACAAATGAATGGGTACAAATGAACTGGTCCCTTTTCTTGTTGAACCAGTTGAATGAGGACGCGGTAGCAGTTCATGTTGGAGAACGGTCGTTCGCATACAACTGGTTATTGGTCCTAATTGCATTAGTGGCTTGGATGGATCCAAAAATCTACCAAAGGATGGAGGTTGAAGTTGTTAAGGTGTGCAAAGGCGCACGGTATGAAAATTTGTGGTGGGCAGAGGAGCCTGGTCAGCAAGAGGATTGCACGATCCATTTTTGGATATACTGGGAAGCACTGTAGGTGGTAGCTATAAAATTTCCTTGACTGAACAATAAGGCCACAACTAAATATTTAAGGATCACTCGGTTTGCCATAGGACCACACACCATTCATGTCCAAGCTCGCCGCGACCCAGATAGGAAGTCGTTACCGATGTCTTATAAAGTGACGGATGAGGAATTGGAGGCAACGATAGATGACTGGACTATAGCATGGCGGGAGCCGGTTAGTGCCAGTGAAGTATCACCAGGGCCACCAACAAACGCACCCGATGATCCAGTAAGAGGAGCTGACCAACAGAGTCACCATGAATCCGATGGAGAATCATCAACAGAAACTCCTGGAGACCTTGAGGCGCAATGTATCCTTAAGGAGATAAGGATGAAGAAGCGAATGGAACAGGATGCAAGTAGTAGCACCAGATCTGCACTGGAGGTGCAATTACATCGGCTTATTATGTCACTGACTCATCTAATGTTGCAACAAAAGAGATGCTGAAGTCTGCCCAGGAAGGTTTCGTTGAGGTATGAACCAAGTTAGATTCTATATATAATGTTGTTTCATGAAGAGGACTAGAAAGTGTTGCTGTCCAGGATTTTGTGTCGATTAGCACTGAGTCATGGGCCAGGAATGTTTAGGTTCCCCTGACTACAATCGATGCTGGACGAGAAGATGTGAACTCATCAAATACAACAGCAACACAACATCGTGGTGGATATCAATAAGTTGTCCACCCATACCATAGTGCACATACAGTGGGTCGCCAATCAGGAGTCGGCCGATCGGCAGAAGGAAATCAGCGACTAGTATCTGCAGTCGCACAAAGAAGAGGAGACATTGCAAAAAGCAGTAGAGGACTTGCGCCTCGAGAAGGCAACACTAATGGCTGACAAAGCGCAGGAAATTGTGACACTAAAGAAAGCATAAGAGGAGCTCAAGGAAAATACTGTGGAAGAGATAACATACTGCCTCATTGTTGAGAAGGCGCATCTCTTCACTAGTCAGGGGCAGGTAGAAGAGGCCATTATGAATGCCTGCCAGTACATACATGAAAGCACAACGGAGTTGGATGCAATTTCCAAAGCCAAGCGACTTGGAAAAGTCATTGCACAACTCCAGTTGGACAACAACCTGTTGAATGCTATGGTTTACGCAGACACACCACCAGAGCAGGTCACGGAACGAAAGAGTGCCATCGAAGAGATAGTGGTACAGTTCGAAGAGATCGAGCAGGAGGATAAAAAGATCACAGAAGCAACGACATAATTTTGGGGCAGTGTTGTTCAAGACAAACAGTTAGAGAAACTTACAAAGCAGTTGCAGGTAGCCGAGAACTAGTTGGCAATGTTGAATACAACAATGAGGACAATTCCACCACTTGTGTCAATTATTCGGTCCGCAGAGCTAAAGGAGCTACAACAACGAGTTGGAAATGCGGGGGAGCGACAATGGAAATGCAGTGACCAGCTCGACAAGTTCCAAGAAATTGGAGCCCAATGGTCAGTAAAAGCAGTCGCTGCGCTACAGGCTGTGCAAGACAGCAAGAAGGAAGTAAATGCCAAGATGGTTGAGCATCTGTTAAAGCATGATTTGCTTTCCTGTCAGGACCTTGCTGAGAAAATAAAAACACAGGTATCAGAAATTTCTCAGCAGTACGAAGACTACAAGATCAAAATCAACCAGTACACCATGTCCACCTGATGTGATTCTAGGGCGAGCCACAAGACGGTGTTGGGGGCCTGTTGGAAAGGGGTTGAGGATCAGTTAGTTGTGCAACATTGCGGATGCTGTGCAAGCCCAGAAGACACCACGCAAGACAAAGATAGCACACAAAATGGAAGAGAGACTAATTTTGAACATTTTGTGTCACTTTTTGTACTTTTGGACCATATTTTGCAGATATTGGTCATTAGTTGGTAGAATCAGTTAGGAGTTAGTTAGAAGCGGACCATGAATGTAAAGGTGCAAGCCTATAAATATATGAATAATTGTGAATGTAATTATCTAACAATCGATGTGAGAGAATCAATTAGTTATGATCATCGATTTGAATCTTTGCTTTATGACTGAATGTTAAAATTGTTATCTGTTTGGATCTGTCATTTACTGCGTAGAAGTAATATGAAGAGAAGAGGTTGATCTAAAATACCGTTATATTTTTCTGTCTTTTTCTATTTTTGCAATCCAATGGTGAGTATGCGCAACATGGTTCTATGATGCAATGTTTACTACTTATGAATGATGTTATCTTCATAGATCTGTTGTGCGACAGTATGATTATTTATGTTATATGATGCTTCTGCTATGAATAAGTGATGCGATCTGTCGACTAGTGATGATGAATGGTTCTATGAATGATTAAAAAACTGGTTAGATATGATAGATAGACAAATTAATTGTCGATGCCCATAGTCCTCTTCCTTTCTGCAGAAACTTGGTTCCATCAGCCCTCCCTTGAACATCTCGGGTGAGACTTCATCTGCTCTGCAGGTGTTGCTGGATAGGGTAAAACCTATTTGGGTCGATTCTCAGGAGATTGCGGTGAGTTGAGTGTCGACAGAGTGGGACCCCTATCGACTAGGTTTTGTTGGTTGAGGTTTGAGCCAACACCCGGTTTATGCGGTTGGTCTCTTGGCGCTTTGACTGTATGCGTAGGTTGTAGTGTTCCTTACTTTGCACTGGTGGTAAGCTCACTCTATGGCTTTTGTTTTTGCTTATGTAGGCTAGCATTGAGGGTAGAGACCACGTGGTTTTTTTGGGGTATCTATTTTATGTTTTTTTTGCTCATTGTATGGTTTTCGATTCTCTGGCGTGACTGCCCACTGTTTGTTCTTTCTCCGGGTTCTGCGGCATTTTATTCCGTATGTGCAGGTTTTCTTTTTATTATTCTTCTTATAGGAGTCAAGTCTATAATCACTACAGACCTAATACTAACATGTTTCAAAAAGTGGGAAGTTATATTTGTGATTTTGATTTCACTTGTCTCTAGTGGTGTGTCCTAGGTTTTTTTATCTGTCTGTTCATTGTTTTGGTGTCAGCCATCTCTCGGTGTTTTTTGGGTGGTTTTTGGGCATTCTACCACTGGTTTTTGGGATGGTGGATTCTCTAGCTCAATCCCGTGGTTTTCAGTCAACCCTAGGGTGAGGGTTCACTTCTCCAAGTGGACTCTGACACCCACTATCATCAACCCTGATGGGGGTGAAGCTTCTCTTTCGGATTCTCTTGGCGGGAGAGGGTCCTCTCTGTCGGCATGCAAACGTCCATCTACACATGTGGGAGGTACTTGCTCCACCTTGGATTCCCATGGGTCGAAAGCAGTCATCACCAAACCTACAAATTTGTACTTTGAAAAGGTAAAGCAAGGAAGACAGGTTTGTGTGTTGCGTAGTGATGTTACCATTGACATGGTTGCAAATCTTTTGCAGAGGGATCTTATCGGTCACTTTGAGTACGTCAAACCTTCTAGGATGACCATTTTGGCTTGAGTGAGGGAGTTCTGGAAGCCATTATTGAAATCGATTCTGAAGGTCTTGATGTTGGTTAATGGCTGGGTCTTGTTCCAGTTCCTGTCGATCGAAGACATAGAGGTTATTGAGTCTCAATATTGGATTTTGGGTCAAGGGTCCTTGGTTTTGGGTCATTTTTATGTGGGCTTCGACCCTTGTATTGAGGAACTGTCTCGAAGGCATTTGTGGGTTTTGTTATCAAACTTTCCTATCCATTCTTGGAACTTGCAAGGTTTTATGAAAATGACCAATTCAATTGGTACTTTCATTTTAACGGAGGATGAGAACCTACTTGGGTGTGAACGCGCTACTCCTTGCATGCTTGCTGACCTTGAAATTTCAGAGCAACTCCCGATCGAGCTGGAGATAATCCGGGACAAAGGTTATTTTATTCAAAAACTCGATTATTGGAAGGTGGCATTTCGCTGCCACCTTTGTCGAGAGACGGGTCATTCAAAGGCTGTCTATCCCTTGAAGCGTGGTACTTGGATGCTGGTTTAGTCGTTCACGCTGATGGAATGTCGATTCTTCTAGATAAAAATATTACCTTTCCTCTGCCACCTGATCAGTCTTTGACACTTGAATTTGTTGGCAAGTTCTCTTTGAACGTATCTCTTCTTTTAAAATTTTTAAGTGTTGTTGAAATTCTGGAGTCTTCGTCTAGGATGGAGGCTATTGACAAGGATTCTTCCTTGAAGTTATGTGAGGAGGGTTCCCCGAAGGTCTTTTCTCCGCTAGTGGGGGGGGGGTATCGATGGGGTGGTGTCAGAGAACTTGAACTGTTCATTGGCTTTGGCTGTTTGAGGGGAGGAGGAAGCTAACCTTTTTAGTCCGGCTGACTTCCTGTCTCTTCCTTCTGCATTGCTGGCTGGTGTTAACATCATGCTATATCCTTCTCCTCTTAAGGATGAGACTTTGTCTTGTGTCTCTCCTCCTATTTTGAGAGGACTTGCAACCTCTACTTGTGAGGATGTTGCTCTGGTATCTTCACCTCCTTCGCATAATTGTCTTCCAAACTCTACTTTTTCTTTGGTTGACACTCCGTGCTTTGATATCCTTCCTTTTCCTCCTATGAGTACGGGGTTTGTGACTATCCGTAAACCTAAGAAAGAGGCGAAGGGTGGTATGCGGGGTCTTAAACTTGCAATCCAGGAGCAATCCTTTGTCAACCCTGGGGTTGCTCCTCTCTCTTCGCACAGGTTAACTGTTAGTCCTATTTATTCTTTGTCTCCTTGGGAACTTAGATATTTGGCAGCCCTCTCTGAAGTTATTATATGAACCTATTGTCCTTCAACATTTGTGGGTTGGGCTGGGGCCTAAAACATGCCGCCTTCAAAAGACTGTTAGACTCTGTTTGTTCGGTGGTGGTTTTAATCCAAGAAATTACATCCTCTAGAGTAGATGCGTGCAATTTATTTCTACGTTTGAGGCCTGGGTGGTTGATTAGTGCCTTGGATGCTTGTGATAATTCAAGTGGGATTTTGGTGGCATGTAATCCTATGGCGGCTTATCTAAGGGATTTTAAAAATTGCGCAGGTTTACTTCTTAAAGGGAAGTTGAAAGGATTCAGTGCTAAGGTTCATTTACTGAACATCTATGGCCCTTACTCTCAACGTGAACCTTTTTTGGGATAGATTATTACTTTCGAGCCTTATCACTCTTCCACATCTCATCTTGGCAGGGTATTTGAACTTCACCTAGTCAGCAGAGGAGGTCTGGGGTTTGGGTCATTCTTTTCATCCGCTTCCAAATTATTTTCATACTTTATTAGATAATGCCAATTTGTTGGACATTTCTTCGATAGTTCTATCGTCATCTTGGTCCAATGGATGGTGTGGCACAATGGGTATTGCAAAAAGGCTTGGTTGTTTCTTTATGTCTGAAACTTTGTGTGATGCTCTTGGGTGTTATCGAAGATGGAACTATTCCACGGGGGAATTGGATCACAAAGCCATTATTTTACAACTTGATTTTGAAAAAGGAAAGCTCCAGTATCCCTTCAAGTTTAATCCGATTTGGCTCTTAGATGATGATTTTAATGTACTGATAAAATCTCAGTGGGTGATATTGAATAATGAGGTGCCTTTGCACTATTCTCCTATGTAGGCTCTTCTTTTTAAATTATCCAAACTTCATCCTTTGGTCAGGACTTGGGAATCCAAAATGAAGAAGAATGCAGATCTTACTTTATGTGCTATTGAAGAAGTGATTCTCCTTGCAAAGGAAGATTTGGGGGGTGACCTCTTTAGTTCTGAACGTTCTGTGTTGATTAGGAATCCGTTCTCACAAAAGCATAATATTTTGGCACATAAGGAAGAAAATCTTAGATAGAAGAGTCATGCTATATGGCTAAAAGTTTGGGATGAGAATTCAAAATACTTCCATCAGTATGCAAATCGTAGAAGAATTACAAATTTGATATGGGAAGCCTCGGATGGTCAAGGAAATTTGGTTTTTTATTAGGAACCTATTAAAGATGGAGTAGTTTCTTACTTCTGCAATCTTTATAGAGATCCCAAACTGAATAATATTTCATATTAGCTGGTGGTTCTAAAAAAATTCCCTTTATTTTTCAGTGAGGACAATTGTCTCCTGGTAGGTGGCCCCATTGGTATAAAGGAGGTGGAATGACCGTTGAAAGACTTCTCCAGGGATAAGAACCCTGGACCAGATTGTTGTACCATGGAGTTTTATTTGCATTTTTTTAATATCTTGGGTTCGAAGTTGGTGGCAGCAATTAAGGAGACCAGTTTGACTGGTCGTATCCCTGACAACCTTATTACCACTTTTCTTACTTTGATTTCGAAAGTTGATAGACCTTCCTCCTTTGTTGAGTGTAGACTGATTGCATTGTGCAATATTACAAGTTGATTACTAAGATCATTACATGAAGGATGAAAGTGGTGCTGGGAAAGACCATCTCGGCTGAACAATTTGGCTTCCTCCCTGGTAGACAAATATTGGATGTTGCTGGGATCGTTCAAGAAACTTTACACTCAATTAAAATTAAGAAGATGTCTGCGATGATCCTTAAACTTGATCTTGAAAAGGCTTATGATAAAGTTGATCAGTATTTTTTACATTTGATCCTCGTCCAGATTGGTCTTCCATCGAGCATTACCCAGTGGATCATGTCTTGCGTGAACACAACATCTTTTGTTGTTTTAATTAATGGGTCTCCAACTGCCTACTTCAAAGGACGCGCGGTATTAGGTAAGGCTGTCCTCTTTTGCCTTACCTATTTATTTTGGTCATTGAAGATCTAAGTTTACTCCTTGAAAAGCAAAGGATGGTAGTTCGATTAAAGGAGTAAAAATTATTGGTTCTATTTCTCTAACTCATACTCTTTTTGTTGATGATGTGATGATTTTTGGGAAAGGTGTTTTTGAGGAATGGTTTTATATCAAAGGCCTAACTGATCTCTTTTGCAAAGCCTCTGGTATGATCTTCAATACTTTAAAATCTTGTTTCAGACACTGGGGTGTGGAGCAAAACATTTTAAATAATATTTGGAACCTCTTTGATATTCAAAGTGGACATCTTGCCATTGGTATCTCTTATCTAGATTTATTTTTTTGAAACCCAATTCTTATTTGCGCTCTGATTGGAATTGGCTTGTCAAGAAAGTCCATCGACGCATGGGAATATGGATGTTGAAATTGGCTCTCTTTGGGCAGCCTAAAGACCTTAGTTCTCTTAGTTTTGCAATCTATTCTAGTTTATTGGTTTTCACTCTTCCGAGTTCCAGTGAGCACTTTGGTGTCCATGCGTAGACTCTTCTTCTATTTCTTGTGGAGGGGGATGCATGATGATGCAAAGTTTCATTTGGATGACTAGGAATATTTTTATCTGCCTAAATCTTGGGGTGGATGGGGTTTTAAGGACCTTGGATTATTCAATCTCTCTCTTTGTGCGAAGAGCCTGTGGCACATACTATCTTTGACAGGTTTGTGGGGTGCCATTATTAATGCAAACTACATGAAAAGGCTCCCTCTTTCATCATGCTTACGTGCAGGTAATTATAAATCTTCTTACCCTTCGACAGTTTGGAATAGTCTGTGCACTGCTCTCCCATGTATCTTACGAGAGCTTTATTGGTAGGTTGGACGCAGTAGTAATATTTCTATAGGATTGGATCCAATTGTTGGGATTAGTAATTGGAAACTATCTTGAAACCTTTTGGATGTTCTTCATGAGAGGAAGTTATATGTTCTTAAGCATGTCTTTGTCGAAGATGAGGATCCTTCTTCAAGTTGGTTATTGGCGAATTCATTGGGTTTGGTTGGTGTGAATGCTGTGGAGTGGGAATAATATGTTGACAGCCTGAGGGAGGCTGGTATCACTTTCTCCAAGGATCCTGATATTTTGGTATGGTCTGGGAATAAACATTCGAGCTCCGTTACAACCAACCTTGCCTACTCTTCATTTCTTTCTCAGCATCGAGTGTCTCGACCGAAGTGGTGGCACTCTGTTATTTGGAAGGTGAAATTTCCACTAAAAGTGAAATGCTTTGTTTGGCTATCTATCAGGCCTAAAATACTTAATTGGGATGTTTTGAAATGTCGTGGATTTGATGGGCCAAGCATATGTATTTTATGTGAGAAAGCCTCAGAATCAACTGAGCATTTATTTTGTGACTGTTCTTGTTTTCGCAGCCTGTGGATGACTATTTGTTGTGTTTTAAGTTGTATTTAGACTTGGAACATTAGCTCAAGGATAGACTTTCTCATGAAGGTAGAAGAACATCCTATTTTAAATCTTGAACATGCAATGGTTTTTTTATGGGAATTATATAGTGCGCCCGAAATCGTTTCCTATTTCATTCAGTTTAGATTAACTTTGGTGCAATTGTCCAGAAGCTTCTTTCCCATAGTGTCAATGGTTCCCATTCGGGTCCTCTTTCAAGAGTTCATACTATCATATTTCCAAAACAATTTGATGAAGAGAAAGTGGGCTTCTTCAATGGGGCTGCATTTGCTGGAGATTGTGGTGTGGGTATGGCTATTAAGATGGCGAGAAACTATACTATTCACCTATGTATGAGTGCCGGCAAGGGCACAAATACTCATGATGAGTTATTAGCACTCTGTGGACTTCTTTATTTTGTCAATCATCATGGGATTTGTCTACAGCATATTATGGGGGATTCTAAAGTCATTATAGACTAAGCTCTTCACCACCACACCTTACAGTCTATTGATCTCCACCATTGTATCTGTAGGGTTCAAGGGTTGCTGGATACCTGTCCCCCTCTCTCGATTGCTCATGTGTACCGTGAATACAACACTCATGCAAAAACTTTATCTAAACATGCAATTGGCTTGTGTGACCTTGGTTGATCTTTTGGAAAGATTACTCCAATGGTTTTTTGATAAAAGAGGGGGTCTTGAGCTGTTATTGAGATCTTACTGCATGATATTTATGCTTGTGAAAGTCCTCAGATTTTTTATTTTATGTCTATTATTGTTTGGACAGGATAAGAGAGAATGATACTCTCTCTATTTTGGTATCCATAGTATGTTTATATGGTAGATAAAGGTGAAATTTCTTGTACTGGGAAGGATTGAGTTGATAGATTAAGCCATGACTAGTGTTTTGATTGATCCTATGAACTGTATTGTTCTCTCTGGTTCTATTTGCAAAAGATTTTTGCTGATGTAACTGATGTTTTTTGACACAACTTTATATAATATAGGTTTCCATTTTCCTCGTGAAAAAAGAAGAGATATAATCTTCACAATATAATTGCTAGAACTCTTGTTTTCATAAGAAATTCAATGGATTTAAATGATAAAGGGAAACCATAGAAATATTATAAACGATAAAGGATAACGCGTTGCCTATTTTCAACAATAAGATCTTGGTACATATTACAAACTTCATGAGCTTGACACTTACATGATTACTAGTTATGTAGAACATTTTAACAAAATCGATAATGGATCTCTTAGGTTGGTGGGTTGAAGGGAAGATGTTTTTGTGAAAAATGACGGGGTTTATGTAATAACCAACCTAAGAGATCCATACATATATGCAATGGATTTAATGGATTTATTGTGTAGACTATATTGTAAACTAATAATTTTCATTTCAAATATGCATGAATTCTAGTTGTTCACATTTGGTACCAAGGGAATTTATTCAATTGGGCAATAATATTGTCTCACCGAATGCATAAAGCTTTGGAGAAATCCAAGAATTCCAACACTGAAATATTTCCTACCTTTTACATGGCTTCTTACTTACGTGTGAGCTAATAACCCTTTCCCAGGGCTGAATCAATTTTGGAATATAGCAGGAATTCACATTGTTCATGTGTTCTACCAAAGCTTGTGGGGATTTTTGATGGTAACATTTTTATAACAACTATTTTGGCATACTGTTAATATGAAGAAGTCATTCACTAATTAAGGAGTTCAAGAATATTTTAATGTCTACCTATTGTGGAATAGAGACTATTATGTGTAATCTTACATGTAGCATGGATGTACTGTAAGGAATTGTAATGTATTTTAGACTATCTTAAATATTTTGATATCAATTTTAGATTTTTCTTAGTAAAATATTAATACTATGAGATATAATCACAATTTGTATTGGATCAAAGAACTTTATTTGTTAAGATATCAACATAGTTATTATTTGTTTCCCTAGTTCCTACAAAATTACTACTTGGATCTTAACAAATAAATTAATGGTTGATTGTATACTTATATCGCTCTAAATATATCTCTCATTAGATAGTTTGGTTTGCATTATTATTTATTTATAGTTAAGAAAATTATATTTTCCCTTTATAATTCCTTGAAAGAAACTTAAAAAAACAAGGATTTCAAATCCCATTGAAAGGTTGTCTGCCCATTCATCCAAAGGGTTTTTTCCATTCCAAACATGAAAGAGTCTATTAGGGCCTCTTTTTTGAGTTAAACCCCTGCTATTGATGCTAGGCATTTTAGCATGTCAATAAAATTGGTGATATAAGGAGGGAATGGAATTATATGCTTGATTCAGCTCCCAAACCTAGGTCACCCACCAACAATCCTCACATTGACAATGATCCCTTTGAACCTTAAAGTAGATCATGAAGAATCTAATTTTCAAAATTTAGAAAATATAGTAAGAAACTGTAAATCTATGAGTGAAATCCCATACATTTTTTTGAATGAAGAGGTGAACTCCTTCAGATGAATCACTCAATCTTATGCTAGACAGCTTGGATACTTACATGTAGCTCCTTTACTTCCTCATCAAAGAAATACTTAAATATGTGCCACTCAAACTTGAGACAATACATCAATATAATTTCCGAAAGATTTGGTAGAATTATAATTTTTGGGAATTTCCCAACCTTTGAACTAAATTCCTCCAAGTCCAAACCCTACAATATCATCCCATTTATCAAATAATTACGAGTCATAACTAGCTTATGTCACGTAATCTGAAACTTAGAGTTTGATAAACCATATATTGAAATAATTAGAATCATGATCAACCATTATTGGATAGAGATTCCTAGGCATTACTTGAACCACTCCATCTTCTACCTAAATATCCAGAAAGTCTATTACACATATTTGATCCAAAATTGTAAAAAGCTACTAAAAATCATATTGTGAAGCTTAATCTTCATATTCGATTGTTGAATATCCAACATGAATATGGTGTGTGGCATATGTTTCCATATACATTCGAAAACAAGGATTCTATCTATTATTTCAATTTATCGACTGATTCAATTACCAATTAGAATGATTTTCAAAAGGTATTACTTATTAAATTAAGGGAGGGAATAACCACCAAGACACTTATGGCTTAATCGTTTGCCTCAGTTATGGGACCAAAAGAGAGGGTAAAGGATTGTAATCAAAGCTTCACCACAATCATAAACAAATTCTATGTTGAGACAATACACACAAAATAGCTTTATATTGAGGTTCATGCTAATTCTTTACCTTCACCAATTTCTATGTTTGTGAAACAAGCTAGAAATAACACTCTCACACAAAACTTTGAAGAAGCTAAAAATGTTGAAGAATATGAGATGATGAGTTTTAAGGAAAGCCACAATGCTTTTGATAAGAAAGAAAACATCCCAACTAAAATTATATTATTTTATCCAAACCGACCTAGAAAACAACTACAAATGTTAAAGATAAGGATTCCTCTAAGTTGAAAACTCTTCCCAAAGGACTTACAAAACTTATAGACATAAAAAGAGGGTCTGGGGAAGGTACCTCATCCCAAAGGACTTACAAAAATTTCATTTAGAGACCCATCATGCCACCAAAACCACTTGAATGATTACCAATAAATCTAAACATAGACTTGGAAGGAGTAGCCATGGAAAATTTCTGCAATTATCATCAGGCTGATAATTTTGAGAAAATATGCATGTAATGGATCAATGCCATGAACTTAAAGTTGGAGAAGTACTAGAAGAGGTAGTTGGAAAGTTTAAAGAAACAACCATGGTTATTTAGTATATTCTTCTTGGTTTGAACCTTTAATTGTCACTAACTAGATACATAAACCAAAAACGAATCTCATAGTCCCATGCATGATAAAAAGAAATATATACACAATCCACCAAGTTCAAAATAAATCAAGTTAATGGAATCAAACAATGTGAAGCTTAACAACTAGTTCATAATAGCCTAAGTGAGTAAGAGAAACTCTATTTAGGAAAAACAAGTTTCCATTGTGTAAGAGTTTTGTGCCCTCTCAGGGTCACCATTCTCAAATAGAGACAACTCAATGGTCATATTGTCTACACCACAACCATTCTTTTTCTTTTTCTAGTAAAATGGGGAATTATTACTCTAAATCATTCATTTCCAAGCAATAATCTATCAAATCATAACTCACACCAATCAACTAATTTTTCTTCATGTTTTCTCTAAACTTCTTTATTTTAGGAAGTAACAGACTTTCATCCATTACTGGGGCTCTACTTCTTGTCGTGACATTAACTGATGACACTTGACTTGCCTTAGTAGGTTCATCTTCACTAAGAACGAAGGTAGGTTCCCAATGCCATAAAACCATCGTGGTTTCCTCATTTGTTTGTTCTGGTTCATTAGTTTGGGTTTGCTCTTCTTCAGGATCTACTAGCTAGGTATCTAACAATTTATTCATGACCATATTCATTGACTTAATCCATTGTGGAAAACTCTTTTCAGAATGAGGTTCTTGGTGAAAAGTACATAAATTATCCATGCCTTCCTCGTTAAAATTTAAAACAGTAGAATTATTCACAGGTGGTTGGGGTTGTCCACTCTCTTCCTTTTTTTTGTAATATGGGTTGAATGGATTTCTATAAGAACTAGTTCCCCTATCCTTTTCCATGTCTACTATTTTATTTGACAACTTCTGCACCATTTTCACCACATTTTCTAGCTCATTAGAATGTTCTTCTATGGGCTTAGTCAACAACAAAGGTCTTTTGCTTGTGGTATGTTTCAATTAAGGTTTTGGTGTATGCTTTGCTATAGTATCCAAATCCGCCTCTACTTTCTTAGCCTCTTCATAGTTTTCTAACAATGTAATTTTACCAGACCTTTTTACAAACATTGCTATTGGTGGATCAAGCGTTGTAGTATAATAATTTATTAGAGACTCTTCAGCTGGTTTAGTTGAAACACTAAATTTATTCAATAAGGTGGTGAACCTCTGATTAAAGTCTTGGAACTTTTCTTTCTTTTCCATTCTCACAAATAGTAATTCTTTCATGAGAGTGGCTACAGTTTTCTGGTTTCCAAATTTCCCTAAGAATGCCTTTTCAAAACTATCCCAATTTACTACGGAATTAGCTTGCAGACTAAAGTACCATGAAGATGCTTTAGGTTCAAAAGTATAATGAAAATTTTTGCAAACCACATCTTCATGGTCAACATTTAAGAGATTCAAAGCCAGATAAAAATTATGTAAGTGATCTTCAGTAGAAACACCTTTCCCATGATCAAATTTTGGTAAAAATTTTTCTGGGTTCTTACGCAAATCATGCAATGGAGCAGCTAGGTTGAGTAGTGTTCTCACTCTCCATGCAGGTTGATTAACAACAACCATAATTCTAGATGGAGACTATGGTGGAGACTGATTGAATACTGAAAATGCAGGGGATTCCATATCTAATTGATCCAGAGGATGAAAAATTTCTCGGATGGATAGATCTACCCGTTCTTCTAAATTTTCCACAAGAATTGAATCCGTAGTGTATGAGGGTACTTTCTTGGAAGTTGGCCTTCTAGGTAATGTAGGAATAACTTTTAACCCCCTAAGTTTCTTGACATAGGATCTTGTATGTCTCCTAAACAAATCTACTTCTTCAAATGGGACAACATACAAATGTTTTGATTCTTCTTCCCCAGAACCTGTCTGTTCTTGTTCTTGTAACTCAAGAAAAATATCTTCAAGGAAAGTATTTTCTGATGATGTTCCAGTGTAATCTTCTCTGAAAATCAGATTTCCTCTACCAACCATGCATGGGATGGGCACTCCTTCTAGCGCCAATTTTGTTGATGTCTGGAAAATCCTAGGTACCAAGCAGTAGGGATTCTCCCCGGTGAACGATCCCATTCAGATCAGACATCGTTTGGTGTGGGGAATCCATCCGGTTCACGGTTCCGACTACTGTTTTTTAATATTTTTACTGGTTACGACCTAGTCCACTGTTTATATATTTTCTTATTTAAAGATGAAATGCATATGCCTTATCTAAATGCAGGTCTAATCTAGATCTAAAACTAAACTATTCTATCCCCTTTCAGTGAGAAAATTTAGAGTTCAAAGTAATATACTGTAAATGCTCATAAAGGTCTAACATATATCCATACCAACACAATAATCACATTCACAACAGAAAGAATACCAGGGGTAGCTCTAATATAATTAAACCATTTATTACCCTATCAACACAGACATTTATATAGACAACAAACATTCATGACCAAGGAAATAGTTCCAGGAGGTTAGAACAATCTCACTCTATGATGTATAAACGAAAGAAGAAATAGTTCTACATTTTGCATTCCACACATTCCGATTAAATCTCTGCGTAGGCCCTTTGTTCCAGCAAAACGAACCTTCTTATTAGCAAAGAGGTAGCTCTTTTACAACAATAGTCTAGAATTCTTTGACCAGGAAAAGTCCTCTCTCAGTGCTCTGCACCTCTTATTTATAGCGTAATGGGATCCTGAGACTGACCTCGAAACAGAGCCAAATTCAGTTACTGAAATCTTAACAGAATTCGATCTGGTAGATTCTCCATGATCACAAAAACAAATCAGGAAAAAAATGCTAGAACGCGCATAGTGGATTAGTTTGGGAAAATTAACCGCAAGAACTCAGGCTTTCTTGCTGACATTGACAGTTAGAACTTCTCCAGTCGGCCTGCAACGATTTTCTTCATCTTCACATCTTCACACAACGAAATCTCTTACAACCGTCTGTCAAAACTGTATCTTCAACTCAGCTGTCCAATGATGTAGCCTCTAGCCTATTCGCAAGCACCCATCCTAGCTCGACGAACCATAGTACATGCAATATACAAAGAAACATAATGAAAGCTACATCTGAACTAGAAAGAACAAGATTCACAATGTCTTCAGTTTAATGATATGCATTGATTAAAACTATAATGACCGGTGCCCTATCACGCAAACAATTTTATCTAATTAAGCGTCGAAATTTAAATTCTTAGTTTCCCCAATGGTTCATCGTCAAAAACCAAAATAGAGATTGGATGGCTCAGATCATCTCAAAGATGGATCGGGCCTGATTTGAATCGTTAGATCATGCGGTCTTGACAACCCCTTTTCACTTCCACCTTCCAAAAAGCAGAAATCGAGTTCACCAATCTTATTAAATTAAAACTCAATCCTTCCACCTCCGCACTTCCACTTCCGCACTTCCGGAAAGCGGAAATCAGAATATGGAACTCCAACCTTCTCAACGTTTAAAATTTATCTTTCAGCCTTCGCACTTTCACTTCCGTACTTCGGAAAGTGGAAGTTGGTAGCTAGAACATCAAACTTTCACGAGGTTCAAAATTTAAGTTTTCGCTTCTGCCTTTCCGCCTCTGCCCTTTAGAAAGCGGAAAATGGAAGTTGGATTGTCCAATTTTCACGGAGATCAAACTTTAACTTTTCAACTCCGTACTTCTGCTTCCAATTTTTCCCTGGATCGTTGATCTGAGTGTTAACCTTCTGAACCGTCGATTTATGCGGAAGTTGGCAATCGGGATTCCAACTTTTCCTTGACCAAAATTTGCATATTTTGCCTTCGCAATTCCGCTTCCGCACTTTGGAAAGCAGAATTCAAAAGCTAGAAAATCAATCTTTCGCAAAACTCAAACTTAACTTTCTACTTCCGCCCTTTGGAAAGCAGAAATCGGAAGTCAGATTGTGCAATTTTCACGAAGATCAAACTTTAACTTTTCGACTCCGCACTTCCGCTTCTGCTTTTGGATTTTTGTGACAACCTTACCACACTGTCGATCTTATGCGGGGCGATTTTGGATTGTTGGATATGAGACTGTGAAATTCGGAAGGTGAGACTCTAACTTTTCATTACCAAAACCTGCATCTTTCCGCCTTTGACTTTCCGCTTGCGCCCTTCGAAAAGAGGAAATCGGAAGCCAGATTTTCCAAATTTTTTTGAGGTTTAAACTCTAACTTTCTGCCTCTGCCTTTCTCTTTTCCACCATTCTGAGCCAGTGATTTGTGCGTAAAATTTTAGGATCGTCGTATCTTGAACCGCAGAAAGCGAAAGTCGGTTTTGTAACTTTTTCCATAAGCGAACTTAGCTTTTTCGACTCCGCCCTTCCGCTCCCGCATTCCTTTGACCGTTGGATCTTGAATGGAGTGATTCTCAGCCATTGATCTTAAATCAAGTGGATTTTCTTCTACATGCCTGTTTCTTGGTCGTGCCTAAGTAAGTTTTTTACCAAAAACACACTTCAGGCTTAGGGAAAGAAACTTTTGCTCGATTTTTTACAGAAGACTAAGCATGAAGGGAGGCTTAGCTAAGTTGGGAAACAAGGGCAAGAGTGCTTTCAAAAATAAAAATTTAAGGAGGGGCTCCAAAATGCAAATTTTTTTGGGGAAGCAATTGCCGCAACAACATGATCTTAACAAATAAATTAATGGTTGATTGTATACTTATATTGATTTAAATATATCTCTCATTAGATAGTTTGGTTTGCATTATTATTTATTTAGAGTTAAGAAAATTATATTTTTCCTTTATAATTTCCTTGAAAGAAACTTTAAAAAACAAGGATTTAAAAGCCCATCGAAAGGTTGTCGACCCATTCATCAAGAGGGTTTTTTTCATTCCAAATATGAAAGAGTCTAATTGGGCCTCTTTTTTGGGTTAAACCCCTACCATTGATGATAGGAATTTTGGCATGTCAATAAAATTGGTGATAGAAAGGCCTTACAAAAATTTCATTTAGAGACCCATCATGCCACCAAAACCACTTGAACTATTACCAACAAACCTAAACATAGACTTGGAAGGAGTAGCCATGGAAAATTTATGCAATTATCATTAGGTTGATAATTTTGAGAAAATATGCATGTAATGGATCGATGTCATGAACTTAAAGTTGAAGAAGTACTGGAATAGGTAGTTGGAAAGTTTAAAGAAAAAACTATGGTTATTTGGTATATTATTCTTGGCTTGAACCTTTAATTGTCACTAAGTAGATACATAAACCAAAAATGAATCTCATAGTCTCATGCATGATAAAAATAAATATATACACAATTCACCAAGTTCAAAATAAATCAAGTTCATGGAATCAAACAACATGAAGCTTAACAACTAGTTCATAATAGCCTAAGTGAGTAAGAGAAACTCTATTTAGGAAAATTTTTTTCCATTTTTAAGAGTTTTGTGCCCTCTTAGGGCCACCATGCGCAAATGGAGACACCACAACCATTCTTTTTCTTTTGCCATTAAAATGGGGAATTATTACTTTGAATAATTCATTTCCAAGCAATAATATATCAAATCATAACTCACACCAATCAATCTTAAACAAAACACAAATAATGCATAATGCATGTATGCATACATGAGATCAAGTAAGAAGGGGAATTTCATGAGAAAATTAATTTGTATATATGACAATGGTGAAGGACATGTTAAGTAAGAGGTTGGGCTAGAACTTAGTGGCAAGTAGTTTTAACCCCTAGCATCCATTAAATAGCAAACATTGCATATAAACCTCATATTTCAAACTGTGAATCCTTCACACTCAACATATTAGCCTTAACTTCAAATCCTTGGGGATTGAATGGTAAGTGCATTATTCCTCCACATGTTTTTATAGTGCAACATCAATAAAACTCAACATAAAAACATTCATGAATTTGCACATGATAATCCACCATAATATGTTCTTTTTATAAGTATGGGTTCATACTCTAGTTTTACACCCATGCAGATGCTACAAATTATCCTACTCAACACACTAGCTAGCTCCTAAAGCAATTGTAATATTATAACAAAGAACATATTTTCCAACTCCAAAACCTCTTTGCATGCATTAAATTTAAAGGGGTATGGAAACACTTTTACAAAAGGGAGATTGAGCACACATAGCTCATCCAAGTGAATAATAGAAACACGAATATAATGATAATTAGAGAATACCTTCCAATAAATATTTTCATTTTCATTTTTATATAGAAATTAACATCCAATTTTATGAATCATACAATATATGGGAGATAATTCCTCTATTAATCCACCAATCACAACATAACAAGCACCTATATGAAGGAGGCTCGTTTTGTATATATGTGAAAATACCTTATAACAAGGCCCAAACTCATCATCACCTGCACTTAATTCCCAATGGGTGAAGTTTCCCATGATTAATCAATCCCATCAACAATAAACCATCCATATCAATGCCAAACAATGGTTGATTGAAACCCTTTCAAACAATGAAATCATGCCCAAAACATCAATTAGCTAAGGTTGAAAATGTTGTTAGTAGGTTTTACTTGAGGCCAAGGTATATTTTAATAAGAGAAAGGCAAAAAATTTGTGCTATTTTGTTCATTTACCATTACTAACAAGAGAAAAAAAAGGGTTTGACCATGATCTTCATCCGAGAAATAATCATTAAGGTAAATTGAAATACTAGGTTTAGGAATAAAAAAATTTCAATCCCTAGGATGTGACCATTCAATCTTAGAATATGAGCTAAATGAAAAAACATTTGAAGCCAAGCATGCATGTGTACCTAAATATTAATTTCATCATAATGATGAGGGTATTTAGAAATTTAAAATGCATGCTTAGAAAAACCCGAAGCCCCAATCATTCAATTTTCAAGAAAAGATAGAATGAACGCATCAAATGATTGTTTTCACAAGTTGTGGGTTACTTATTTTCCTTTTCCTTTTGAGATCAAAGGTTGCATTATATCCATGTTTCTTTTGCTTTCCAAATTGCTCTCTTGTACCACAAAAGCATTCCCAAAATAGAACTATTTTCAATCGACGTTTACCATGAATGAAGGATCAAAGTAATTGGTAAAGCTTGTCTCTCTTTCATCTCTCAAAATAAAGGAGTCAAACTTGAACATTTATCTTGAGTCCCACACTCCACCCACTACATTAAAGTGTGCTCAAATTGACAGAAATGGACATGGTTTCATCTTATCAACTAATGTCATGTTAAGTGAATGTTTCCCATCAAATTCTGTTGTCTATGCTTATAACATCGCTTTTTCCAATGTTTAAAACATTTCTCAGTGAAGCACGATAACATATACAAATTATAAATCTTTTATATATAATGCAACCTTTATGTAAGTTATTTTCAAGGTGGTCTCAACTCATAGCTTTTCACATTGCACTTAGATACAACAATAGGCATTGAGACCTAGTATCACTTTCTTATCTTACTTACCTTGCTTGTTTTATTGTAAGTGAGACAAATCAAAGTCAACTAAAACTAGGATTTGACTATAATACAATCCACATAAGTATCCTGATGACACCCATTACATGCATTCACATACTTTAAAAATATGTGTGTAGAATCCTAAAATGAGCAAATGAGCAATATGGTCACATATATAATCTTAACTATGTAAAACCATCATAATGAAAGGACTAATCATGAATTTTTTACTTCACATTTGCATCCCACATATCATTTCAATAACACAAGGCATCATAAATGAAAGGATAATAGCTCAAACATATAGCAACAACCACCACCAACAAAATGAATCCAACCATGATATCACCATACATCCTTGACAAATAAAAGAAATAATGAACCAATAAGTTGTAACTAATTCATCATTCTAACCTTAGTGCACTCTAGGACTATACCATATAGTTCCTAACATGATTCTTGGTTTGTTAATGATTATCTAAGATGATATTATTGATTAGTAGGCTCTAGGCAATTAAAATTTTGAGATGGGTAGCTTATTTACAACACTTCACAATTGTACTTATGTTGTTTGTTTTAAGGTCAACAAATTACACTTGTCAAACTGGGCTCAGAAGAAATACCAATTTACTGGTATTCACTATTACACATCCCAATAGGTATTCAAAATAAGCTAAGGGAAAAACTGCTTTATTTTTCTATGGAAAGAAGGAGGGTAAAATAAACTCAAGTGGTTGAGTGTTGTGAATTACAAGCAGGAGGTCATTGGGTCAAGTTCCCAGGATGGCTACCTATTGTGGGACTCACTTGATGCCTCTACCAGTTTAGGTTTCGAAAATTGAAACCAAACAATTTCCCTTGTGTACGATCCTCGAAATGAAGGGAAGTGCTTGAAGGGTTTCCCATGATGACAGTCCATCGAAAAAAGGGAGATAGAAAAGGCTCACAAAATCAAAGTATTTTGGAGGGTATGGTGCCAATAACATGTGGAGGATCATTGGTGGATAAGGCTTATGGAAACAAGTCATTGCATTGTTATATTTTTAACATTAAGCTAGGATTATATTAGGCTCTTTTAACTGAGAGAATAACAAGGACAACAATCAAACACAAGAGACAATGAACACATTGTTTTTCCTCGGGGTAACCATAAATTGAGAAAACCCCGCAACTTCCTCAGAGATAGAATCAACACCAAAAGTAAAACCCAAAACAGTAAGATGATCTCCCGACAATAGTAGCCTCTTTCTTTCTAGCCTCAACAACTTCTTCTCCCTCAGCTATGCGCTACAACTGAGTGTGAGTGAGTGTGTGATAAATAGAGAGGCTCACTCTCTATTTATACTAATTCTCAACTTTACAATAGCTCACTAGGGCCGACTTCACTAGGTGAGTCTAAAAACCCTAGGGCATCGAAACTATGGGGACTTTAACCCTTAAACAATAGGAGGGTTACCCACATTGACTTGACATGACTTGTTTATATTATAGAAACTCCCAATCGGAACATCGGGGCATGACATGACTCAATTACATTACAAACACTTCTCG